>BRZM01001668.1:0-107025 GCA_033238685.1 Lates japonicus | reverse complement strand
TCAATGTTCACTTCGTTCAATTTTCTTAGCTTCATGGTTTTGTTTTGGGGAAGCCACATCTCTGATTTTCTCAGCAATGCTTTTCTCATCTTACAGGTATCACACGTCAAGTCCTTTTATTCAATAATTACAAGAGATATCAGTTTCTGATTGAGGTGACAACAGAAAATATAATTATTAATAGGTCGTGTGTAAAAATCAAACCTAAAGCGGCACAGGTGCTTATTAGGATAATGCTCTCTCGACTATCTAGGTAATAAGTGTATCAAATTCATAATCATATCTAAATTAGTATAATATTCTCTTGTTAGGCCCAGAATATTAATCTTTTGGGTCCCAGAGGAGAGCAGAATCACTTAGCGAGAATGGCACGAGAAGGCGAGGAATCATGCTGAAACTGTTTAAATTAGCATGCTAATCAGAGCAGAGGAGGAGGAGGAGGAGGAGGGAGAGGGAGGAGGAGACCGAGCAGAGGGAGTAGAGTACGGCAAGAAAATGTGAAACTTTGTTTCTGAAAAAAGTGATGGATGAATGACACACAAATAAGCTCATGAAAGCTTCTATAACAAAGGAGAAACTTCTGATTGCTTGCATCATTTACTGAATTAAAACATTTATAAATATGATTCAAACACTAGACACCGTGTCCCTTCTTCAAGTCAGACCCATTATTACACAAATTAATGTTAATAATTGTTTTAAAAAAATATATTAATTCCTTAAACAATACATATTTTCTACTAGTAGGTAAGGATCTACATTTATTCCCAAAGTTTGACTCTTGATACCTTCAAAAGAGAAAGGATAAAAAAACTCTTGGAATAACTACAAGGCATGATATTTAAAATTCAACAATCCACGTCCTAATTGTCAAATTGGATGCTAATGATTAATAGATTATACATGGCCTTATCCATTAGTCTAGAACCACTCCTGCATAAAGGGAAGATAATGTAATTACAGTGGAGAAATAATCAGCTTGGCATTAAAGAAGCACTGTACTACATAGCTCAGCCAGGCCTGACTCTTAGCCACAGCTTCAGCAGTGACACTGTAGTGGACTGACAATGATGGACACTGCAATTTAGAGGTTAAAGGATCAGACTTACTGTTGGATGTCACCAACTTCAGTGACCATTAAGGTGATGAGGTCAAATACAAATATACTATACGTGTGAATTTTAATAAAGTAAATGTTTGGAATAACAAATGTAACAATTAAAACACTATGATATAGCAAGATAGTTCAAGTTAATAAGTAATACTGTAGGTTTAAAAGATTATGTGCAGTTTTATTATGGCCTTCTTGATAGAAGCTATAAGATTTCCTGATATTGCTAGATACACAGAGCACAAGATCTGTGGCCTAACCTCATCCAGCTTCACAACAGAACAATACATCATCTGTATTTTGCAAAATTCAGCAGTAATGTCATTCATTAGAAATTGCATGACATCTAAGCAGTGATGTGGTAACTAAGTACTGTGCTAAAGAACAGTTTATGGTTCTACTTTACATTTTCTGCTACTTTATACTTCTACTCCACAATATTTTAAAGACACGTGCCACCACTTCATTTAAAATGAATGAATGAAAATTCAAATAAAAGAAGTGAAAAAACAAAACTTTTGATTTGTTAATAAAACATAAACATTTTATAAATAAGAACTTCAAGGCATTTTTGGGACACACACACACAAATTAGCTCACTTCATACATTGATGTGTTAAGTAATAATAATGTGGTGAAATAATATTTAAGAATAGGACACTGAGCAGCTATGCTGTTCCATAATATTTGTTTGTTTCATTTGTTTTTTTACATTTTACTGATTATGCTTCTATACCTCCATAATTAAATGTTTGTTTAGTGTATTATGTTAGCAACAAGAAGGTCAAATTATTACTTTTCCTGAGCAGTGTTCTATGACTGCTTCTAAAGAAAATATTTCATAATTAACTCCTGCAAATTTCTGCACAAAATTAATGAAAACTTGCAAAGTACTAAACCCATAATGGTATTACTTGCTGACTGTATCGTCATGTGTATAAAGAGATAACAAAGCCATATAGTGTGTACTGCAGAGCTATCAGGGCTGGGGTGTTAAGTAGGCGATGGATTAGCGGGGAACAGCACTGCCTTGCTTCTCATTTCTCTTTGGGCGGGCGTCAGTGGGCTGATGAGCCGTGACGAGGCTGACCCCTCCCGTGGAGTTGTTGCCATTATGTACAAGTAGTGGGATAATGAAGCATTCCTTTTAATGTGGGCGGGCAGCACATCATCTGCGTGATGTGTAGTCTACACCATCATCCCGACCGGCGCTCAGGCCTTCCCACCCTCTGCCCCTCATCCCTGATACTGTTGCATTGCCAGTCCCACAAGTCTCAGACACGTTATTTGTCACATTTCCATTTTATACAGTATATTGCTGCTCGTTAATTTCACACAATGTTGCATCATAATAACTTCTAAATATTTACTTTACACTTGTGTAGGAAACACCACCATGATTTCTATATACTTATATAGGTATATAGTTATCTTCCTTTTGGACGACTTACATTATTTTTTCCTTTTGTTTAGACTTAATGTAATTTAACGTTATGAGTTGTCAAGTGTGATTTGCAGCAACTGGAGTAAGGGTATTTCTGCATTGGTAAAATCTACATATACTGTATGTACCTCAATCACCCATGATTGATCTTGTGCATAGAAAACTAGTTATGAGTACAATAGTCTAAACTGACACCTAAAAGTGCTGGATTATGGCTGCAACATCCAGCTTCTGTCGATGGTGATACAAATGTAAATGTATATTTACGACCACTTATTCATTTGGCAGGGCCTTTGTACCAAAGTTAAATACAAATATTTAAATCAAACCACAATAAATCAAGCGAAGCCTCGATTAAATACTGTAAAAAGGACCGAGCTTTAACTAGCTATTCCAATATCATATCTTGTATGAAGAATATACACTATTATATGAGCTTTAAAAACAGTTTCAGTACAACAGATTTGGAACATGATGCAAGGTGTTGATAAAGGATTAGTGTCCAACAAAAGGTTAGGAACCTCTCATATGTACTTTACACAAGGCTAGATTACACGGTGTTGGACAAGAAGTCTCATGTTGGCACTGGCAGGGCCACAATTGGTCAATATGTCGTGACTACTAGTTACAGTAGCTGAATTAGCTGGAGAGAAACTATGGTGCAGAGCGAGGAGAAACTGAGCTAAACACTTCCTGAAATCTCCACCTCTTCCACATGCGTCTCTCTCTCTCTCTCTCTCTCTCCTCACAGGATTGATTAAAAGTGACTGAGACCCATTAATGCTTTGATACAATGTATCTGTCGCCGGTGACACGGCAGGATCATAGTAGTAACAAGGGAGGATCATATTTAAAATGGTTCCGCTCAGCACCCAACAAAGGGAATTAGTGGCAGCAACGAAACTCCTGGGCATGCGTTCTCTCGTTACTCTCTGTCTTCTTTCAACCTCTCTCTTCATCTTCCATCTCCCCCCATCCACCCTTCCTCCTTCTCTCTGTCGCTGTCCCTCTTCTCCCAGTGATTATAAAAGGTCTTTGAATCTAAAGGAATGAATGAATTACCAAAGGCAAAGACAAGAGCTTGTGGTTGGGCCAGGCGTGAATACAGTACCTTTGTTCCTTCATCAATTGCATGTCTAATAAATCAAATCCCGTCGCATAATCAGAAGAGAGGTCCTCCACCGGAGAGACAATGTGATTTGTAACCTTTCTTTTCCTAAGTGCTGGAATTAGGCGAATCTCCCTCTCATTTGTTCTAGTGCACAAATGGATGCCTTCAGAAATCTTGGAAATTTATCATTGAGGTCTTTTCAGGAAAGACATGAGGAAAATAACATGTTGGGTTAGAAGAAAAAACTGAAGGAAAACAAACCAGTTGATGCCGTTTTCCCGAAACCTTATCTGGCCTGTTTTCATATTTTGTCTCCCTGTGACTCCCCTCGCTTAACACTCAAGGTTAACAGTCTGTGGGATGCAAACAACCTCGATCAATATACTGTAAACTCTGTCTTCTACTTTTGACTGATTAACCCGTTCAGCAGTGGCAGCACTTTGGCCAGCTAACATTAACCAGCTGGACAGTTACTAATAGTCCTGCTGACCGTCTTTGGCACTGCACCGCTCGTCAGTCGGTTAAGCTTTAGTCTGGCGATGGAAGCGGCTGTGCCCATTTCACAGCTGATGAAGGATTGCCTCCCTCCGGGGATCACTTTGCTAGTGGTAATTACTCAATCCCTAACCCCTAAATCCAATCACAACTACTCTTCGCCTGCCAGACTCTCTGCAGCCTCGGTGCTTACGGCGTGCAGGGAAAACACTATTTTAGACTTGTGGGTAGAGAAACCCTGGCACAGCGCTCAGGACCAAACTGTTTTTGTTGCTGTGACCCCTCTACCATAGAGGATGAAAAATAACTAGGTCAGTGTTGTAATGGTGTAACAGTCCAGATAGCTAATTTTTCGTGATAGTTCGCTAACATGGGCATGTTGTTTAAACACAATTTTAATTGCTGTTTTGGTAATTTAGAATTAATAGATTTCTCATAGACGCTCATTAAGTCATCGTATGTATTGAGGCAACTAATTTGCATGAATGAAACATACAGATATAGATAATTAACCTGTTGGGACCATTTTATGATTATTACAAACTGAGAACATAGAAAATTAGTACAGTAATAAAGGTTCATTGAGTAATCGTACATATTGTACCTGTGACTGGGTTCCTTACTGGGTAACACATGACAGAATATCATCATTATGTGTTTCTAACATCAACACCAAATTCACAAGTCTTGGCTAAGCTAAAACATTATACAAAGCGTGCAACTGTTTTTCAGTGCTTTGGACACAAACTCATTTATCCTCAGAACTATGAGAAACACAACTATCGATTATTATCACAAATGTTTAATCTATTTGACTTTTCTCGATTGATCAATTGATTGCTTTGTTAGGGAAAATATGGAAAAATGATTTCCTAAAGCTAAAGGTGGCCAGCTTTCCAGCTTTTGTTTACGACCATCAGCGGTTTAAAACCAAAAGTCACAATGACATAAAACACATAAAAACGAAATCCTCACACAGCAAACACTGGAATCATTATATATTTGTCTAATATGATTAATTGATTGTGTAGATTTTCTTTTGATGACTAGTCTACTAAACAATTAAATATATTACAGCTCTAGTAAAACATGAAATAATGCATCTTAAATATTAAAATTGCAAAGAACCACAGTTACATCCATAAATCAGCTAGCTGTGTAAAGGGTAGGGATTTTGCTGTGTTTCTTAGCTGCAAAGTGCTGCGGTCCTTGGTCAGCCCGTGGTTTGGACTGGCAGTGGGGCGGCGGTGGCCACCGCTCGGGTGAGCCAGCTTCCCAGGAACCTTGACTGTGGTCCTCATGAGTCAATCCTCTTTCCATGCATTCTGCATGTAGTCCTGAATAAAGTACAGAAATAAGAAGAGGTAATATGTAGTAAGTACGATGGTCTGGACTCTACACAAGTAAGAGTCCAAATATTTCTAATATTGTCCTCACTTCTGGAAACTGATTATACACAGCGGACCAACAAGAATCAGGAATTATGGATGAAAAAGTAGAATTAAAGACTATTCAATTTCCATCATTAGTCTGTATCTTAGACCTTCCACTAAGAATTGTGTGATAGTGGAAAAATGATTGTAAAACCATTATGCATCACCTGTGCCCAGTCTCTCCAAATAGCTTAGTGTTAGGCTTAATGAATGCAAACAGTCTCATTCTCTTTCAATTTGGCCATTTTATTTGGTTCCGTATTTTAGCCCAAATGTGGGAAGCCAAGGTGAAAATCATTGGGCTCAACAGAAAAAGACCCAGATAAATGAGCTACGACCCTTTGCAGTCCCCACCCGGCTCCTCTGCTTTATTACCGTGTCATAAAGCCTCATTTCTTTCCCAAGCCTCCTCGCTAATTACCCAGTGGCGGCTCATTTCATTTATTGCTGGAATTAGCTGAATCGAAGCGTGCAAAGCTAATAAGATGTGTGATTAGCCATTCAATTAGATTTCTACAAACAATTTAATTGATGTAGCAGATAGAATTAACAGAAGGTGATTGTGTGGATGGCTTGGCGGCCTCACGAAAATTAAAAGTTCCCCTCTTCCTCTCAGTCCTGCCTCCCTCCTTTCCTTCCTCAATCTCTCTCTTTCCTATTCTCCTTCACCTCCTTCTCTGCCCACTGTAAAATGAGCTCGAGCTGTTACCGTGCTAATGTAACTGTCCCTTATTTCACCTCCCTCCGTAAGTCAACAGTTCGCCAGATTCGCCGTTGCCCCGATGACCTGTATGCTTCTTAATCAAAGGATATACTGTTCAGTCAATTATACATCCCCACTGTAACCGCGGCACTGCTCTACTATGCTTCTTGTAATTAAACCACTAACACACTGTCAATTACAACAAGGCCACATAAGGTTCACATCTAACTGTGGGCTTGTGTTCAAAGTTCAAACCTGTCTCACATTATGCAGATGCTAATATCTTGCATCCTACCTGGTCAAAATGATCTGAGCGTGCAAATACTGGAGAGTGATGGGAGGGTTCAAAGGGATTTGAGAAAAGGCGGGCATTTCTGAGTGTGCAGGGCTCCTGGGCTATCTGCTAGCCAGCAGTGTTTAAATTATTAAGCGGCCTTGATTCTGACAAAGATGGATATGGGAGCTGGTCAGGCTCTGCTGCCATGCAGTGAGAACCATTATAATACACAGGCCAGCGATGAGTCTGGGCACAGCGAACTACGCAGCAGCACAGCCATGTCTCCATTAGCCAGCACTGGGATGGGCTACAGGGTTCAGAGATGACCACTAGGGCGCCCGCTCATAATACTAAAGCTTAAGTCACAGGGTTGGCTAATATGGCGTCGCATATGCAACAATGAGCCTGTGTAAAACCATGAGCCTGGTTTGAAATCCGGTTCACCGCGGCAGCAATGGTAAATATATTTCGCATCAGAGAATGGTGTTCAGTGGTTGAAGAAACCCCATTAAAACCTCCAGCAGCACCCTTGAGTACAAACAGTGGTGTAACAAACACATAAAGCCGATTGGAAAAATGGGAAGGGATGCGGGGGTAGGAGTGGGGTTATGATACTCACGTGTAAACTGGGGTGGTAAGTGGGGACGCCATTATCACACAGTGGTATATTTCTTTCACTCCTTGATGAGGATTTGCCACTTAAGCTAGAGGATTCCTGAGACAAGGCATCCACGGTGAAACATATGCTCCCTCTCAAAACATAGCGTGGCAGATGATGTGAGCCGTATGGATGTTAAATAGCAAAACAACATCATCGTATGTGTGTTATTACAGATTCATTATGGGTGGTTACATTGAGCATTTTCTTTGTGGTAAATTAAGTAAACAAACAAGCATTATACTTAAGTGACAATTATGAAACAGTGTTGGAAGTGAAAATGCAGAAAATATAAACAAACAGTAATTTGTGATTAGATCCCTTAAATTTTCCTTCTTTATTATAACTTGTTCCCGGGTGACGGGTGTAATGGTGTGTTAGTTTTTCTACTGTGACCATTTGAACCTCCAAAAGAGCTGTACGTTCCTTTGGCCTCTGGCTCGAGACCATTCAGAAAGGAGACAATCAATTTGCCAGACCTCTCCTACATTCCTTACACATAACATGCTACGAACTCTGGAAGACCTCTCAATCCTGGGATTGGGGAATGTGATCTCCCTCATCAAAACCCTCCAGGTCTTATTCTATTCTTTATCTTCTGGGGCCTTTTAGGGCCTCAGATGAACTTTCATATCTGCTGAGTAAATCCACTGGTAAACAATGCAGTTCCTCTGCTGGTGACCAAGCTGCTTTTCAGTGTAAGGGGCCAGGGGCTCCGGGGTTAAATAGTGAGGGCTCAGCAATTGAGAGATTAAGCCGGGCAATGTTTGTGCTTTACAGCCAGGGACTGTGTGTGTGTATATGAGCTGAAAAGGGGCTAAAGGTTGTGTTTTGCTAGCCAGGCCATCACTGCAGGCACAATCTGATTAACACATCAGGAGAGCTGACCCTCATTGACCTGGGCACCAGGCTGTTTGAAACAAATGTCTAATCAGACCCTGATTCATCCCAAGAGGGGGCAGTGCTGACTTGCTGCATGCTGGGGACTCAGAGTTTAGGCTTCTTCATATCTTATCAATATACCTGCCTGTTTATAATGTCTCCTGGAGGGAATTTCAAGTATGTCTTGAACATTTCCTTTAAATCTCTCTGCTACTAAAAATCGACTGGGTACAAAGTATAGAACAAGATTTCCCAATGTTATCACATACAATGGGAAAAAGTCATTTCACCGTCAAAGAATCAAGACCACTGAGAAAACAGACTAATTAACGTTCTCAGCGTGTTGCTGAAACTCACTAAATTTTGCCCCTACTTTTATTTTTGAGTTCTAGTTTCCCTTAATGGGAACGTTAAAAACTCTTGTCCTTATGGGTGGGAAACAGGAGTA
Organism: Lates japonicus; assembly: GCA_033238685.1. Classification (NCBI taxonomy): domain Eukaryota; kingdom Metazoa; phylum Chordata; class Actinopteri; family Centropomidae; genus Lates; species Lates japonicus. The sequence goes on along the minus strand of BRZM01001668.1, from coordinate 98,463 downwards.
AAAGGCCAAAAGAATGACTAATATTATTCAATGTTTTAATGTTTCAGTGTTCCCTTATGTTCAATTGCTGTTTTAATAAAGGGCTTGATCAAAGTAAAGATATGCATTCAAATTATGGAAATAATGATATCGAAGCCTTGGTTAACTATTTCCTATTGATAATTTTGACAATTTCAGGAAGAAATGGTAGCGTCCTTCAATCGATAAGTTCTTTGACTGCCCAGACTCCTCTCAATTCAGTCAATAAAAGAACGTAACACTTTTAAATGGCTCTCTAATCATACAAGTAAATGATGCAGTCACAGGGCTTCTGGCGACTTTATAATATCATATTTACAAGCAAATATGTTATAATCTAAGTGAGTCTTACTGAAGCATACATAAATCTATACAATCAGTGCAGAGCTTCATATATATTTATCAGAGCTGTGAAACAGATCAATAAAATACTAAGACAATTATTGTAATCTTTACACATGCAGACTAATTTTTCTATTGTGTGTTGAGCAGTACAGCCCATTATGGTTGGAGTATATCTTTCATAGAGCATATCAATTTCAATGGTGAAGCTTGACAAATGATTTAAAAATCATAATTGTTCTCGTTCGCCACGTTGGGTTGGTAACAGGTCTTTATCGATAGTTTGACATCAAAAGGTAACGTGTGTTAGGTCTGGGCCTCCTCAACACTGACACACACACAAGAGATAGTGTGTTCAGCCTGTCTTGTTTCTGTGAAAACAGGCCGATGTCAGGCAACTCTGTGTCCACACAATTGTCATATCTCACCAGAGAGAGATAGTGTCTTTCCTTCTTTTGTCAGACAACCTGGAGAAAAGCTGCATCCTGCCACTGGCTGACTGATGAGGCTGGCCCTTTGGCAGGGGGACTGGGCAGAGGAGTGTGTGTGTGTGTGTGTGTGTGTGTGTGTTGGGGTGGGGTTGGGGGCAGGAATGCACTCAGTACTGAGGGTTGGCGGGCGCCTCGGCAGTGAGGTGCATTATCCCTCCTCACTATTTTTATAGATGGGAGGAGGTGGGAGCAGAGGGAGAGGTGAAGGTGGGGGTCAGTGTGGTGGCCCAATGGGGTGAGGAGGGGGTAGTGGTGATTAAGCTGACATTGACACTTTGATCTCCCTGATTGTGCATTTGACTGGCCTGGAGATCAGCTAGTCACACCAGTTGTCCCTCCAACTGCATCTATAGCCAGAGCAACCCCCCCAACACACACACACACACCCCCATACACCCCACCCCCTCCAAAAAAAATCTTTGTAGATAAAGAGGGGAGACGCTTATCTTGTCAAAAGTTGCCATGATACTGAGGGAAATTGGCCCTGGACTCCTGTAATGTGTGGAAGAATGGAATAGTTACAGTAAAGATTGCTCAGGGGATTCTTTTTAATCTGTGAAATCAACTGCACCCCACCTGCAGATTAGCCAGGTTCTGAGAATTACACTAATCTACATAAAACCAAGAGCTTTTGAAATCATGGGGCAGCATGTTTTTGAAGAGGCCACCTTAAATTTAAAAATTTCATTTACACCCATTTCTGGATATTGTGCACAAATAAAATCACAAATGAAACTTCTGTCTTCTATATCTTACATCTTCTATCAAGAATTGTTGTATCTATTACATGAACATCTGCTTTTACTCACAGACAAATTGTCTGATAGATACCGTATCTAATAAGCTGTGGTTTCCCCAAAGCGTTATTTTCTGATTGAGCGATGGGGCTTGGAGGTGTCACCCTGTCATTATTTCAGCTGGACCACAGCTTTGACAATTTTCTTCCAAACCAAATGAGAAAGTCTGGCTCAAAAAGAAAAAAGGAAAATGATAAAAGAAAAAGAAAGGACATTATCTTCTATCATTTGCAGGTAAAGAGGATAATTCAAGGATGCTGACCCATTTTCAAAAGCCCTCATATAATCATGAGTAATTACTAATCAATGTGTCAATTACTTCTCCTTCAGTTACAGTTGGACCTTTAGAAATGATCCTTACTCTGATGTGTAATTCAGTGTGTTCCCTACAACCCATCTGTCCATTAAAGGAATTCATGAATATATAAAAAGAAATAAAACAAGGGAAATAATACAGAAAATCAAAACTAAAAGAGAAAAAAATAGAAGCAAAAATTGTAAATATTTCAAAACAGAAATTACTGTGACTAATGTAGCACAAACTGACATAGTATGAAAATCATCTAAAAAAAATAAATTTGTCAGGCTAAAAAAAATATGTCTATTGAGATATATGATGAAATTTTCAGCTAATTAATGGCTGTCTTTGTTGATTATATGGGTATGCATGAATCAACTTTTATAAGAAAATACTACCCACACACAATTTTCAGCAATAACAGCAATAACATTTCCACTTGGGCCAAATGTTTGTATATTAAAAGGCACAATCCATAATCCTGATTTAAGATTATCATCAAAATTGATCCCAGAATTGGAATCATCTCTCCCAAATTGTTAAGTTTAAATTCAGTGAGTAACAGTCGTCAATAAGTACATCTATTAAAATGTATATGTTTGTCATGCAGAGATACGTTTATGTACATTCTTAGTGTTTATAAACAGAATTAAAACAGGCCTTTATTATCAGTTATGGTCATTTGATAAATACGCAAAATTATTATTTTCATATCTGTCTTCAATTACACATGTGGATTTACCTGCAATTTATGAGGTCAGGAATTAAATGACTGTCCCTTTAAATTATTTAAATTATATATTTTCAATTTGACATGTATGAGATTTCTATGTTCTGTTTCTGATGTTATGTCTGAACCTCCAGCCTTCTTCTTTCCTCAGCTGCACTTGTACTGGCACTGAAGTCATTTGTTATGTTGTATTATGTCGCCATCAAGTGGTTACAGCAACACATGACTTTGCCCAAATCACACTATGGCCTATCCATTGTGACTAAATCTTCAAAAACAGCATATCAGTGTTAAACAGAAAAGAACATCCACTGATACAAAAAGGGGATCGTACTTACCCAGGGAACTATGGGAAATGTAGGAAAAAAAGATGAGTAAAACTGCTTACCTGTTTGATAGGTATGGCCCTTCCACTGCCTATGCTGTCTGTTTTACTGTCAACGCTCTTTGCTTGTTCACTGGCTTTCCGTGACTGCAAGAAAACAAGAAAGTCAGTCAGCAACTGAGGCGACACACTGATGACTGAGGCAGAGGGGGAGCTGTGGGGTGTGAGGTGCGTTTTTGGGTGTAGTTATGTATGTTGGGGGGTGTGTGTGTGAGTGTGCGTGAGGGAGAGAGAGTGAGAGAGAGACTGGGGGTCAGAGAAGGGAGGTGAGGTTTTTTTTATGTTTTGTTTTGAGCATTTTTTGTGGAGAAACTCGACGTTGCAAAATAAAAGTCTCAAAAGAAGCTCGAAATTAACAGACAAGCAGACCAGCGGAACAAACAGCAGTAACATCGACGTGCAAGTTCAAAAGAAAAAAAAAAAAATCAAAAAAAGAGACCAAACCAAGACCACACTAGACACATCTCAACACAGAGGAGACCAAGGACGACCACACATCGAGTCATGACTCAGTCCTGAAACCCTTTGGGAGGGGAGGGAGGGGGTCCTTCCCTCTGTTTGAGACCCAGAGCGGGCCCTTAGTGGACCTGCAGACCAGCTGCTGCTATACCCAGTGTAGCTTCAGCTGAGCCTTTTAGCATAGTTGCACTGACAAGGGCTTTTGTGGCATGTTACATAAGTTAAAGTTCATAACAGGTTAAAGGGAGAGAAGGGAAAATGGTTATTAAGAAGAAGACTTCCGTACAAGCAGGTTCCTCTGACCTTTGACCTGCAAAACCTGGTGGAACATAAAGTTATTTTGCCAATGTCAAACAATTTAAGTGTCAAAAAGACATGAACATTTCAAGTTTCGGCTTGTGCCTGTGTAAGGAAAAACTGGTTAGACAGTAAATATAACCTCGCATGGAAATAAATCATGTAAAAAAATAACCTTCCCACCCCAACACAAATAAAGAGATGAGGTACAGGTAGGGACAGACATGATTGTGTATGGTCTCACTCAGAACATGAGAAATGTCCAGTCACCAATGGAGAAGAGGTAGAGTCTGAGTTCAAGTAAACCAACTCTGGTGTTTATATTTTTTCCAACATTTTATTTTTTTATGATGACTTGTTTAGCTTCTATACAGACACCATACAAAGCAAGTCACAAATTCACTTCAAAATATTCAACAGATTGAGCCAAACATTGCAGTTCCCACAAAATATAGGATGGACAATAAAGGCATTATTTCATATATTCCTTATATGTATGTACTTTTTATAGAGTACCATTGTAAATAAAATACAATACAAGATATACAGCAGTCTATATTTTCGTCAATCCGTTCATGATAGAAAAGCGATTATGCAAGAGTTCATAATCTCTGTACCAAACCTAAACTGAGAAAAATGAAAATAAATAAATGAATAGAAAACAACGGAATGTGCAAAAATAAATAACTTAAAATAAATAAAAGGAAAACAAACGTTAAGTTTAACTACATTCATACAAGTCGGTGCAACCCAGTTTCATTTGTTGGCAACTTTCAGTATAATATCTCTGTAGTACCTCAACACCCTGACACACTATCCTAATTTTTTATGAAGGCCTTCATAAAACTACCCCAAATTACTCTAATCTAAAATACCTCTATGATAACACATTTATACCACATTTTTTCCATTCAATACTTCAATACTCCCTGGAAAATAAGAAGGAATCAAATAAGAAACAGACCAAATGAATGTAGGAAAAATCTAAAAGGAAGAAAAAAATAAACAACTTGGCACCTCTAGTCCTTGAGTCCTCATTTATGGCAAAAGGCAGTGTGATGTCATGTAAGGAAAAGGTTGTGTCCTTTGGGTGGCTGGATAACAGTTCCAAGAGTGACTTGACTGTACAGCGTGTTTTTAGTGTGGGATGTCTGGAATGAGAGTGGGGTGGGGGCGGGGGCAAGGGTTGAACGGGGCATTTCCAGAAGAGTCCCTACAGTCTGTCTCACTTCGTGATATTTGACAGTCTACTTTGAGCAGACACTCAAATGGACTCGACTTAAGCCTGCGTTAGACGCAAAAGTCCTATGGTTTCCGTATAGTGCAAGCTCTATGCGTTACCCTAAATGCGATAAAGCACAGAGGGTAAAGCAGCGACAAGCTTTAAGTCCTCAATCAATAATCTCCTCTCTATCGGGATTGGCAAAGCAGGGGGACTCTTTTTTTAACCATCATGCTCTTCTAATTCGGAAGGAGTTGGAAAGCCCTTTTTGTTGAAGAAAGGTTGGAAACAGAAGCACAAATCTGCAAATATTGAAAAACAGTGTCAAATGGTTATTTTTTATTTATTTTTTTGTTATTTTGTTTGTTTTGTTTCATACGTGGAGATTCCAGTGACAAGTCAAGGGACTAAAAACATGAAATGGGAAACACCGAATGGCCAACATTAATAAATGGACTGGATGAATATGAGTGAATGAGTGGGATGGAGTTAAGTATAAAAAATGTCGTAGTCTTTCTCTAAACAGTGTGCTTTTCAACACAAAAAGGGACATACAGCCTGAAGACGTTAGGAAACCACAGACAGATTACAAAACAGATTGTTAAAGAGTTTTTTTTGACCATGGAAGCACTAGGAAAGAATAATGTGTACTGTGCTGACACCTAGTGGCCGAGGACAGTTATGGTAAAAACTGGCTTGAGATGATTGTGGTTGGTGAGATTGATTTGTGAGGGCGGTGAAAAGACGGAGTGATAAGATCTTCTGTAGTAAAGCTTTGAGTTTTATTTACTTACTTAAAAAAATAAAACAGTCAAACTAATAAATAATTTAAAATGATTCAACTGTTTCAAGGGGCTTTTCTAAAACTGATGTTTTTGTAGTCAGATGAATTTGGGCCAAAAATCTGAACCCAAACGTTATTATTTTTACTCTCCAACACTGTCAACCCAATAAACTGCACAGTGCAAAGGATTTTCTTAATTTCAAGAGTCCCAATGCCAGTGCCATGAAAGTGACAAATATTACTTTTATATCTGATTACAACTGGACTGGAAAAAATTCTTGCAGTGATTTTCTCCTCTGTAATATTAGAACAAAATACCTTGTATGTGATGACTATAGGTGAGTCTGTTATTGATCTGACAAAGCTCATCTACTGATGACATTAAGGCATATTTCCTTTCATTGAGTGCTTCTCTTGAAACTCCCAAAATCAACAGAAAGTGGACTACTTACAAGAGTGTGGCCAGAAAACATGAATGGCAACCTGCAACCTACTGGTGCCTAGCAGGAATTTTAGAGAACTTGTATTTTGTAACACAGAAGTCAACTTTTTTTTTTTTTTTTCTTAAACGGACAAAGCTAGGGAAGGGACATCCTCGACATTGTTGTGTAGATGAAATATTTTCTCTTTCTGTTGTTTTGTAAAATGGCAAAAAGCTTGGCATTGCAAGTCTTCCTCTCCTTAGCCCATCGCACTCTTCAAGTGTCACTGAAGAAATGTCGACATCACCCCGTTAACTTTCCGTCCCCTCCTCCTCCTCCTCCTCCTCTTTCTCCTCCTCAGCTTCCTCCTCCTCCTCTTTTTCCTCCCTCTCACCCTCCCTCCTCCCACCCTCGGCTCGCTGCTCCTCAGAAGGTCATGAGCTGAAACTCCCGCTCGGCTTGCCACTCCGGCACCCACACTGGGTAGGTGGCGTGCTTCGGCATCTCCATGACGCGGACGGGGAGAGGCTCATTTCTCTGGTGGACATGGTTAGTCACTACCTAGCAGGGGGGGAAGGGAGACAACAAGGGGAGCTAGCACACAGCCTGTACTGCTCGGAGGCCACAAAGCCTGCGGCTCCCACAGCAGCTAGGGTAACAGGGTGAAGGCGGTAGGAGAAATAGAGGGTGGGATTGGGGGGTGGGATAGATAGGGAGGTTAGAGAAGGAGTTAGTTAGAAAGAGATGGGGGGAGAGGGGAAGGCAGAAGGTAGGAGAAGGGGTCAGAGGGACAGGAAAAAGGTGAGGGAGAGCAAGACAGGTAGAGGAGGGGGACATTTATGGTTAGGAAAGGATGCTGTTACCAGGAGGAATTAGGAAGAGAAATCTCATGTAGCCTGATCTCTGTCTCATAAGGCTCACAAAGTTCTGGAGAAAAAAAAAAACATAGTGGAAAAAATTGGGACAAATTAACTTTTGGATTTTTAACCTAGATAAGCCATTTAATTGGTTAGGTTTTTAAATTTTAGCATTTGGCTTTTTATTCTTATCTGGAGGTACAAACAAGCTCTCCGTAGAATTATTTCGGTGATTTGAAAGAACAACTACATTTGGTGGAGTTCTACAGTGCTCCCTGAGCCTGGCAGGCCGAGGTCTGGCTACATGAGATTAGGAGAGGCTTAGCAGCAAAGAGGCTGGTGTGGGAGAGAGAGAGAGGAAGAGGGATGCAGGCTGGGTAGAAGAAGAGGGCAGGCTAGTAAAGACAAGCTTAGGACAGCAAGGAAATTAAGTGGTTAGTGCACACATATGCTTTTGGTTAGGCTAAAGGAAAATACGACAGGACAAGGGGGGTAAATGAGGTGGGGGTAAGAGCAGGCAGACAGGGCGGGATACTTGGTGTGGTAGTGAGTCTCGGTGGTCGATGTCGGATTCAGACCCAGATTATAGCTAACTGGGCGCTGTGAGGTGGGTTAGTGGGCAGTTAGAGCATTTTCTATGTGGAGCTAGAGGGGTGTTAGGGTGCTGTACGTTATTTAGCGTGTAAACGGGCCATAGGCTGGCTTGGACTTTAGTTTAGCGGTCAGGCAGGAGTAGCATTTGGCGGTTTGTTGTTGCGTCTCTCTAGAAAATCACTGCAAAGAAAGGATCTAGTAAAATAAGAATTGGGGAAGGAGGTCAAAAGGTTAGACAGCAGAGGCCAGTTTGTTATGGTGAGATGAGAAACTTAATCCGCATGCATAGTACATCCAATTAGAAAAGAAAAAAGAACATGAAAAGGTTGTGTTCCACAGTGCTTATCTTTGATATTTGCTTTAAGGTTTTTTGGGGAGGGTGGGGTGGGGTGGGGGGCCTAATGTAATTTCTATTTAGTCTTTTTTCTCCTTTTGCCCATTGTGCTGTATGAACAAGGCCTTTCTTTGCCTGCATCGGAGGCGGAGGGTGGCTGATGCATTTCAGGCTACCTGTCTCCTCGGGACAAAGTGGTAACGGCAACATGCCCTCTAGTAGTGTGAGTGGGTGTTGCTTGCATCAGCTGTCACCCTGCCCCACTGTGAAAATGTTGGGCAGCGCTTTGACTGCTTGCCGGATGGGCGTGGGCGTGTTGGAGGCAGCGATGGGTCTCATCGCATCGCGCAACATGCTGAGGTGGAGGAACAGAGGAGGGGTAGTGTTCACCCCACCATTGGCCGCCTATGGGAAGAGGAGATTAAGAGGAACCGACAGAAACCAGAAAGAAAGAGGAGGGGGAGGGAGAGAGAGAGGGAAGAGAGAGATTGGAATTCGAGAATGGAGGGAATAAAAACAAAAACAATAGGTCAATTTGGACGAGTTTGATGTCAAAAACCAGCTACTGGTCTATGGGTTTCGTCCCACCTGGTTAATGTGAACAGAGGATAGATGCAGCGAGGACTGATGAATGCTTTTAGGAGTTAGGAGAGATTTGCATGGACCAATGAGAGAGCTGCTGCTTTTTCCTCATGGCCACAACCTTCTGGGCAACTGGAGGAAGGCCAAAAACACATTAACAGATGTTCATTAATCCCTTAATTCTCTTTGTTATTAGCTGCTTCTTTAGATCATGGTTGCAGTGCTCCTGTCTCACAGTTCAGCATGGACTACATACTAGTGACAGTATAAGCACTATTTAAAAGTGAGAATGTAGAGCTCGTAGCATTCTCGACAAACAGTCAACAACAATCTTAAATAGGCATATCTGGGAAGAGTGAAAAAAAATGAGGAACAGTGACTGCAGATGCCTCCATATGGCGAGGTCACTTTGAATGGTTTGATGAGTACGGAAATAATCACGAATCATCGCCTTCACAGTCCCCGGATCTCAACCCAGTCAAGCACCTGTGGGTGATTTTGAGCCAATGGTGCTCTCCACCAGCATCATCAAAATACCAAATAGAGTAGAGTATCTTTTAGAAGAGCAGCCTTCACCGTCCATTAGATATAATCTTCAGCTAGAACTAAATGATTACAGATGATTACAGATTCTTAATGAAAGGCCATTTCTTATTATTTTTTGATAACACTGGTCATGTTATCACTCAGCACTACATATGATAAGTGTCAGCATGGAGTACTAGCATAAATACATTAGCATGATGAAATACATATTAGTAGCATTTCAGCTCTTGAGTAAATTAATTAAGGAATGATCTGCCAAACCTTATCGATAAGTAAGGAAGAAGAAAACAGTAGTCATTATCTTCAGTCTACTTGAGATGTCTGCTTCGATGTTTGAAACTCCTACTACATGCAACATTTCAGTGCCATTATAATGCTCATTAAACATTTCACTCTACTTAGTTCTCTACGCACATAAGATACTGTAAACATGGCAACAGCACACTGGCTGTAGATGAGGCCCACATCATAAAGTGCTCAACTATGGGAACACTAGAGCGCAGTTCACATGTATACACAGTATGTGATGTAAGTAATGTCTTTATAATTGTGCTAAAATCAAGTGAAAACTTCATCATAAACCATATTAATCAAATAAAGCTCAACAAAAGTCAGAAGGCAGCATATGAGCACATTATCTAAACCACCTCAGGCCATTTGTTTTTCCAGTCAGGTGATAAGCAACATGCTGCTAAGTGGCTCACACATCTCCTGGGAAAAAAAGGTACCTCTATTTTCCAGAAAAGTAATCACACAAAATGATACTTGCAATTTTTCCTGTCAATCACTGAGATCTACGATTGTGATGTTCGCCAAATGAGACTATTCGCCATCTGAACAACCTGATTTTCCGCGGTTGGTGCAACCCGTCCTTGTTCATGGCACACTCGAGTGAGGTGCTGGGTGGAAGCGAGTGAAGGAGGGGGAGGAAGGAGGAGGTGATGTTGGCAATACGTGGCGTGAATTAGCACTGAGGGGAGAGATGATTTGGAGTTGTGCTGACAGCTGGGACCATAACACCCGGCTGCCTGCTGCAGCATAGCAAATACAGGAAGAAGGCACCGATACAGAAGCGACTCCTCCACACAGCCGCTCCCTTCATCTCTTTTAATGATTTCAAATTGGGCCCCAGGAAGCAATTAAGGCAGGAGGGGACAACATTTTCCCGTGCATCAACAGTCAATAGAGATACAAAGTGAATGTTGTGTTACATATTCAGATGTTTGTGAAGATTAGCGGGCTTTCAAAGGAGCTGCAGCCTTGGGGGATAATGTGCCAGAGTTAGGCAGCCGAGGTCTCCAAATGACAGTTCATGACTTCAAATATGGATTCAGGGAAAACTCAGAGTTTCCATATACTTTACAGAGACATTAAAAGTGTATTTCCACCATTTACACAACTGAATATTAGCTGGTCTCTAGCTTGGAGCTCCACATTTATTATGCAATCCTGGATCATGATTTAGCTTCCATGATTACTTATTGTAGTGTTTGACAAGTGTATTAAATTTAATTTAAAATACCTGCTGCATCATTAGTTAGTGAGCTTGTCCCTCTGCTGTTCGTGATGCACTGCTAATCACAGCTGCTGAGGGGCACGATGTCAGTAAAGCCCTCCTTTTGAGTCAAGCATGCACAAGCATTTGCATGTAGCTAACAATAACTCATAAACAGCATGAAGTATACATTAGACTATCAACCCAGTTAGCCAGGGATGAAAAAAAGTCATAATTAGTGAATTTTAACAGCTTCACTTGTGTTTAACACACGATTGGATGACAAGAAAAATGTTGATTCAAGATTATCAGCTAGTCTCATGAAAGCATTACCTAAACTAGACGGAGACGAGAGAGGCGGAAAGACTTTGGCTTTGGTGTTTTTGTGATTGTCAGAAATCCAGTCTTTCAAACAATCTGAAATGTGAGTGGTTTTTAGATGTTGTAGATTAGTAGCCTAGCATATTCGATCTCAGTTAAATGCAGCCTTTGGTTTTGGAATAAACAGAAGCCCTGAGAATTAGGTGATAAGGTGAGAAACTGGGACTGTAACTGAAAATTGGCCATTACAGATTCATCTTAGTTACTTTTTCAATGAATTGGTAATATAGTTTTGACTTGGAAAATCACAGAATGATCAAAAACACCCATCACAACTTCACAAAGCCTAAGCTGGTTCCTTCAAATTGGCTTATACTATGACCAAATATTCACATCTTTTGCTTCCCATCTAAATCCACGTCACCTCATTCATACCTCTCACCGTCCCTGGAAGACTCTCTCACATTTCAGGCATGGGTGGGCAGAGACCTCGCCAGATGCGTGCAGCGCTTCATGTCATTTGACAACTTTCTGGCCCAGGTCGCCGATCACTCACCCTGGGGTTAGCAGCACTGATTGCATCTAAGAGAACACGGTAAGGAAAAATATTACTTAAACATTTAATTTGAAGGATATGGCTGGAAATATTCTATATTTCTAATAGTGTCAACAAAGCTCACCGGAAAACCAAACCAACAAGGTGTCAGGCCGTCTATCAATTTCAGACTTCCCTACACTCTGTGGGGTCACAATTATATGCCATCATTTTAAAAGAAACAATAAAAAGGCTAAACAATGTCTTTAAACAGCAGTGTAGTTCTTAGAAAAATTACTAAAACTGGGATAAACTTTGTTTAGGGACTATTTTCAGCTGTGGATTAATACAAATTTGATGTCCCTATGTGAAGGCTGACAGGATCGACTCAAGGTAAACTATGGTGCCCATATTCACTGTAATGAAGGAACATGTCACCTAGTGCAAACAATGCTCTGATGTGTTTATATTATTTGGACCACTAAAGGGCTCTACTGCCCACAGAAATAGCTACTGAATATCAGGCTTGGGCTGCACAGATGACACTTGTTAGTATCAATTCATTGTTAGTTTCGGTCTTTTCATGGCATTTGTTGACAGTAGGAAAAATATAGTACATAGTTTATCCTTAGTCATAGTGTGAAGACAGTGTGAGAATATGAGTCCTTCCTGTGTAAGACTGTGCTGCTCCATTATGGAAGAAGCAATGTCTTGACAAAACATAAATATATATCAGATGTGAGGCAAACACCTTGTGTTCCAACAAGTTCATGGGGACCTCAGCTGAGTTCACTGTAGCTGGAGAGGCGCAGAAAGTAATTGTAGACTGTCTGGAAGCTGATCTCATCCTCCAGGCTAAGAAGCGAAAACCACCGCATCCACAGGCAGCAGACTGAGGACAGAGTAGAGGAGGTATGTGAAGCACTGTGAGATAAAACCTCCCTCATTATAACACAAGGACATTCACACATCAACAGTTTGCATTAGAGTCCTTTCGCCACTCAAAATCTGCTTGGTTTCTGGAGGAGCTGATTTTGAGTTTAATAATATTGACAGGCCAAACTGAACATGTCCTTCAGAGTGTAAACCAAACCTCAAGAATATATATAAATTGAGAGGTGGTCTTTCCATTGAAACTTTGAATTGAACAATATTTGTGTTGTCACAGACACACACACAGATTTTCAATACGGGAGGATGAGCAACTGTTATTTTAAAAAACTGAACTATTTGTTGGAAAACTATATGGAACACAAATACAGTCTAGTATTTTCATGTCTTAAACATGTCTGGAGGAATTTTTATGAATACCAGTTGCTCCTATGATAGGTCACTGAAATAATATTGTTGCAGACAGTCACCACTGATTTCCTTACAGTCCTATGATTGCAGGCCATCTTTTTGATGCGGTTCACATACAGACAGAGGGCAGTATAGCAGCTGTAGTACTGAAGTCTTGTTTTGAGGCTAAGTACCGGTACTAGGGTGGTATGACAGTGAATGAGGAAAGTTAACACTACTACAGATCCTTATCTTTTCTGTATTCACAGTGCTATCAAATATAGGAGAATCTTTGTGTTGCTCGTCATACATTCTTAATCTCTGCACACTTCTGAGAGAGGTTCAGAGAGAGGTTTCACCTGGGCGATCAATCCTAATCACTATCCATTGTATATAAGAGAAAAGTGCTTAGCACCCAGAGTAGTACTAGCAGTGACAATCAAGTGATAACTATTCACCTCTTCTTCATTCAGCTTTCATCTCACCCAGAACCCCATAGAATGAATGGAAAATCAAGCCACGGTACAACTCCTGCTCAGCCCCGGTGGGAACATAATGGAGACCTTTAATTATGCCACTAATTATACAGGCAGCTGACAAGTGGGCGAACTCATTCTGTTCCCTAGTTTCACTGAGCATAAGCATGAGTGTAAACTGGGCTTTTACTTGGCCAGGTATCTGTAGCTACTGATAGAAATGCAGTAAATTCACGAGATCACATGAGAGAAGAAAACATTGAATGTTGTGAATGAAGCCTCAAGCAAGTCTGCTTATTCTCCAGAGTTGGGGTTTATTGCGCATTTTATTGAGACTGCTTATTAAATCCTTATCAAAACAATCTAAGTATAGCTTTAAAACACCTTTAACAATAGAAATGAATAACTCATATTTAAAACTAACTATCTTTGGCTTTGATATGGTAAGCGTGTTAACAAGACCGTTTCTGTTACACATATAGCAGATAAAAAACCAGACTTAGGATTCATTTGGGTCTGTTTCTGACCACCTGATCCAATATTCACACTCCATTGGCTCTTCTGAATATCAATTCCAGAGGATTGAATGATGCTCAATTACGTCTGTTTGCATTTGGTGTTGAGGCGGCGTAGTACTGTGATTTCCTATTCCTTGAAAACCTTTACCTGCTGCATCTGTAAACACAACACGGTGGGAGTGATGAGACTGAATAAAAGCAGTAACTTCATGTACTATTAAACCAAAGCGATGAGCTAAAGATGCTAAAGCACATGGGCTGGGGGAGCTGTTGAGTTCAGTGGTATTTCTGCATGCTTGTCACAAAAGGTAACCAATGTTCATTACACATAAGTGATTTTGTCCATTGCAAGTATACAAATTTTGATTTTAGCAGCTTTAAGATACTTATACTTAACATCTTATACCTTTCTCTACTCCACTCTACCTTAGAAAACAGGATAATGGGATACTGTGCAATCATGCAAAAACAAGCGTTAATAAATCCCTCTCATCTGTCTTTGCCTTTAGAGAACATAGGCTGGGTAAAAAGCACAGACCACATAAGTTAAGATCATTAAGTCCTGGAAGATCTACTTGCAGAAGTGGGGGCGCAACACAGCGAAGCATAACAGAGTATAAGAGTCTGATAAAACAACTCTGTCATGAAAAAAGGCTGGATTACTGCAGCTTTTCCTCAATTTACCCCTTCAAAAAAAGCATAAAACAGTGTCATATCATTATCAATATCATGTTCTCTTTTGAAGACTTAGTAAAACCCTCTGGATTGAAACACTGGCTCCATTACTCTTCATATTTCACATACTAATAGGACAATTAGGTGCATTGTCCTTGACCACAAAAAATGATTTGACCTGCTTGCTCATTGATCTATTTGCTGGCCCCGCCATGCTTTTGGTAGAACAACCAGAGTGCTGTCACACTGCTCTAAACAGTCCTGCAGTAGCGTAGTGGTCTGTCTCTAAACAGTTCCCTTCTGCATGACAGTTTGTCTCCGTGTGGCGCATCTACGCAACTTTAGAGAAAAAGAGACTTCTTTTTTTTTCTGCATTAACACTCTTACCTGCAATTCCGGAGGCCCTCCTTCATCTCTGATCAAAAGAAGGTAGCTCTGTCCATCAACAACAATTTCTTTCTTGAACCGTCCACCTGAGGAAGAGACATTTAGAGTTTATTCCAAGGTCATTCTGACAACATGTCGAGTCTGGCCTTGTGCTAACTCAAAACAGCATCTTTCTTCAGATGTAATAACCAACCACCAGGAGTTTCTCAAGTAGAGAAGCAGACACATTTCACACTCATTAATCATAAAAACAATGCTGATGCAGCAAACAAACCAAAAATTCAGTATCAATTTTTGGCACAGCTTGACATGGCTCATAAAAGTTTGGTGAGATGTGTCTGAGTTTAGGCCTTCTCAATTTGAGCCCCCAAATGTGTTGCTGTGTGACGATCATACGCTGACAGGAAACCAGGTCTCTCTGGAGCCAATTACGTGGGCGAGAAATTGCTGTTTAGCATGTCTAACGCACAACTGCTGGAGGGGCGGGGGGACCGGTTCAGATGCCACGTTGCTGCACTGCCAAAGATTAAATTGGAAAGACCAACTTTCATTTTCACAAACATCATCAGGCTGCACATTTGGTCTCCATCGCCGCAAGAGCTTGAGTGTGTTCAGAGTTTTTCTCGGCCTTAAAAACATAACTTATTACACTTTGCTATGAAATGATGAGACTATTGGAATAACTTTAACAGAGACCAAAGGAGAGGGAGGGAAACGATAGGAGGTAACATCAGAGGCAAAAAACTTGTCTTTATTCTGAACTGATGTGCCTCCGGTCACACCGTGTTCACAGGATAGTAGTGGGGAGCTAACACTTAGCGGCGGCTAAGCGTAAGGCAGCCTTGAGTTTCTCTTCCCCTTTTCTTCTTTCTTTTCTAATACAAATACCTGTTCTTGCCACTATATGACAGGCTGCAGATAAAGGAGAGATCAATGGGAGAACTACGCAATAAATTAGATTTTGCATATCATTTGAATGGTTTGCGATCCTTTGGAGATTAAAAACATTCAAATGAGAAAGCTGTAAGGCTGGAGATGTCCCTGGGAGTGAAAACAGTGCCTTATGAATACGAAAATATGCTGAAAGCAATTTGACAAAATCGAATAACGCACAAATTTGAAAGGGCCCAGGAATGATCATGAAACGTATAGAAAAAAAATTAGGCAGAGGACAGGAGATGTGCAGGCTGAATATGATTACACCTGTTACACTTTTCCAGGAATTTCATAAGCAGACATGTTAGTTAAGATCTTTATATGATTAGATAATAACGTGTCAGAGATCACGCTGTTCAACTAGCATATTAAGAGCTACAGATCTCACATTAGAGAAGAGCTGTAGGATCAACACAGTAGCCTGGCCCTGTAATTTCTAATAGGCGGCGAGTATTCCTGTCTCAGCAAGCAATACATATCCACTTGAGCCACACTTCCACCCTGTTAAGTCCACTTTAGCCCGCTTGGCAAATAGGGGACTCTCCCAGCCTTTTGCACAGGCACAAGGCTCAAGCCCTGCTGGATACTGGTTGTGTAACAGAGAGAGAGAGAGACAGAGAGAGAGAGGGAGATTCATGTACCACCAGCCAGCTTTTTTTTTTTTCTTCTTTTACTGAACTCACAGAGCTTTGGAGATTCAGACAAAGGACTGAGAAACTATGTGTCTGTATGTCTCTGGATCCTGCTTAAAAGCGGGGGAAAAAAGATGAGGAGGATCTCATTACACAGCGAGAACGACTGGATCAGAACAATACAGAAATCCAAAGATTTATCTGAACACAGAGTTTGTGTGGAAGCTGGCAGCAGGTACATATGCCAGAACAGATTATGGAAAGTCTCTCTGAAACCAGCGTCTGCAATGAAAGCATACGGCTGCTGTGAAAACATGCATGGAATTTGAAGTAAACATTTCCGTTACATAATCACTCGGGGTGCTGTTGTCTTTATTCAGAGCCGAGCTAATACAATGCATGTAAAAAGAGAGCCAGAGCTGAGACTAAATGAAGAGCAGAGTATCACACTCTGCTTATTCTTTGACATTATGGAAAGTAATAATGAATTCTTTAAATGTGTTGTTGAACCTCACGTGAAAAGAGGCGACCGATAACCCCTGCCTACGGAGAGACGGTAAGTTGGTAGGCATGGTTAACACGCAGTAAGCATACTCAAGCTTACAAGGAGGCTCAGACCTTGACACAGAGCCACAATCCAACGGAGCTCCATCCGGTGTTGCCATGGCAACACACCCCAGTACCTTTTTTCAGATATCATAGCAAAAAGCCCAGGAACAAAACACTGAAGAAACAGCCGCGGCTGAACCTTCCTCTGCGGGGCAATGCCTCTGCAAAGTAAAAACCCGACCTGGAGTAAAAGCACATAAAAACATCATAATAAAGAAAGAGAGCCCGAGCAGCTGCTAATCATGAGACGGGGGATGCTGTATCACAGCAACGCGCGGCGCTGTAAAGGGACGCGCGCACATATCTGAGCTGACATGTTTCCTTGATTACAGCAACAACGCTCGCTCTGTTTTTCCAGCATTTCCACCATTGATTTCTCAAGGACTAATTAAGCTATGAGGATTTTTCTCCCTCAGTGCAGCAAAATGCCAGAAACTAATTATGCGCTTCATGTCTCATCCTCACTATAATTACACTAAAATGAAACACTGCAAACCCCTCAAAGATCATCAGTTAACTCTGGGTTTGCCAACATCTTTGTGGTTCTCTGAGAGGAGGACTTACCTCTCAGGCCGGGGGGGGGGGGGGGGGGGGGCATTCTCATTACGATTTTGCTGATAAAATGAGTAATATCAGATTTTCTAATCTTAGCGAGTGAATTAAACTGGCAAGGGGTCCCTCTCCAGAGACAGGACCTCATAACCGTGTTAAATCCTGCTCACTCTTCGTCAGGACATCCGGGAAGTAAATGGTTTATGACTGTGATAAAAAACTTTCATTTACAGTCCCAGAGAAATGATGGGGTTTAGTTTAACCCTCATGTTTTAACAATGAGCGATCTTTACAACTTTAATTCACTGGAGATGTTGTGCTTTGTCATTATCACTCCAGTTTTAGTAGATTAGTAGTAAATTTATAAAAATGAACCAAACCAATTATCAATCTTGGCATCCAGAAGCTTGATATAATTCAACACACAACATTTTAATACAAACTAATTAGAAAAATACAACTCACAAGGCAAGCCAGCGACGTGCTTCATGTAAATACCCTAATAGACCCATCCTAACGTGGTTATTCTTCTGTACAGTGTAGCAATCAGTGCCAACACGCTTGACTTTCTTCTCGCGAAAAACAAAAGAAAACTAATTTAGCAGCCAGCAGGTTTCTGTATAATTCGACTTGGATGCTTTTGAAAAACATGATCAAGCTAATAACAAGGCTTCTCTTAATTTGTGAGAGACAGACACTGTGAAAATGAAAGGTTTTCACTCATCAGCAACAATGCGTTTTATGTACAGTAACAAGTTGTGAGGTAAACACACAGCGTGACATCAGGGCTATTAGAGCCGCAGCACACACGCTGCATTAATCTGAACCTTTGTGTCTGAGCATCTGACATGTTTATAATCACCTCCGACTGATGAGACTATTGGAATAACTTTAACAGAGACCAAAGGAGAGGGAGGGAACAGACTCCCACAGACTCTTACCTTCAGGGGACTCCTCCTGCTCATATGTGCCTGTCAAGTACCGGTGCACCAAGGCAGACTTCCCACTGGACAGATTTCCCACAATGCCCTGCAAGGCCAAGAGCAAAATACTGTGATTATTACTGAGAGGTACAAGCCATAAGAATACGTAGATATAAATGACCATAATGATGACCTGACCAAAAAAAAAAGTGTTTCTGAAGTTTTCAACCTTGCTCAGCAACTCCATCCATTTAGCGAGGCCACGAAATGCATCTTAACATAAATGGACCTTTTTTTGGTCAAGCTGCTCTTTCTTAAGTCAAGAGTGAACCTTTAAGATCGATCATAATGGTGGTTCTTTGTGTATTTTTTATGTTTTGTTTGCTTTTTGATTGTGGTCCTTTTAAATTTTCACAAATGAATAGATAGAAAATATCATTATAGCGGTTTCACAGGTTTTAACCTATTATTTGAAAACTGTGTTTATCTTTTATTATAGCCAAAACATTTAAAGGGCTGTATTATCTTAACACATCTTAACATATTATCTTCTGGACAATGTGAAAAGAATAATCTGGTTGTTGGTTGCTGTTTGGCAAAGTATCGAATCTTAGCTGTAATCTTAAGTTTCCTTGAACGCACCAACAAGGAAAAACAGCGAGTACAAGAGGATTTGCTGTACGACTAGAGATAAATCAAAGGCTGACATATTAGTTTAAAACATATATATTTATATTTATTTAAGAGTGTAAGTAACAAGACGCTGCTGTAGAGAGAAGAAATGTTTAAGGTGTTTTGAAAAGATTGCCCACCAGTAAGACTATTTATTAACTGTCCTGTTAAATGCCCTACCCAGTACATAGCCTGTTCACCACTCTTTAAAAACCAAATTTAAGGGACTCTCATCAACATTTATGCGTATAATGCGTAAAATGAATTTTGCCCCCTTCTTTTAAAAATATAGATAATAGTATCTGCTTCAAAAATGCAGTATTGGTCGGGCTGTGATTACCACGCAGAGTAAAGCAACTTTCACACAACATAGAAAAGTGATTGAGTGCTTCTCTAAGCACATTTTTATTCCACACTAGCATGAAGTGAAACTAACTGTTGCCTGGAAGGTGCAAAATCAAGCTAAAAAACCTATGGTATGCTCAGAAAATGGTGGGCAGTAATGGAAAGTACATTTGGTTTGTAGTTAAGGAACAAAACCATAAAAAAATAAGAGTTTGGTCCTTTACACCAGCTGCGTGGGGTTGATACATTACGAGGAAAGTCCTCTAGCATACATCGGTTTGGTTGCAGTCTTTGCCCCCTGCTTCCTCTCCCTGGTGTCTAGACCAAACCCAACTACAGCGCCTTTAGGGTGATGCATGGTGGAGGGTGGGCTGATGATGCCAGCATGTCTGGGGAGAACAAAGGCTGCAACATGCCTCATCTCCTCCCTCTTCTTCTCCTCCTCCTCCTCCTTCTTCCCTACTCACCATCGCCCTCTTCGTCTTCAGATCATTAGTGGGTGTTAAAGTCAGGTATGGTTCTAATTATAGGGGAGGTCTGAGGCACAAGAGAAAAAGATCTGTTTAAGGTCTTTCCAGGCCTCCCTTCGCTATAATTGAAGTATATATATCATAAGGCATCCCCAGAAGAATAAACTATGAATAAGCTTTAAGTTAGCAAAAGTTGTAGGCTGTGTGCGGTGAAAGCTATGAGTCAACAAAATTCGACTTTGAACGTACCACAGACCCGGTGTTCCTGCTGTTTTAACTGTTCAGCTTTGTGACCTGCTGGTATACAGGCTCCATGAAATCAAACTGCCGTATCAGCACTATTCCAGTACAAAACTCTTACTCTTCTTTGTAGATGTTCAGCTCTGATCTTGGAATTTTAAAAGACTGTGGATTCGACTATCAAAGGCAATAAAGCAAGGTTCGACCACAGTTGAGCTGCCGTCACGGAACTACAATGGCAGGGTGCCACTCGCAGTAGTAGCGGGTGTTTCAGAGGTGTTCTCCCCCACGATTATGATCATCATTTCAACAAATCTGCGGGAAATGTTTTGACCCCCCACAGTTCTGATCGTTATCACCGTGGCATGAAAATGGAGAAACTGACTCTGATATCATATTAAAAAGCCCCTCAAACACATGACCTTGCCACCGAACAGCAAGTCTTTGAAAGTTGTGAAAGGAACGATTGCTAGTTTGCAACGTTTAATTCAGCCTTTCCAGGTCCATTTAACAAACCCCTGCATAGAAGCTGCCAATTAACACCTTAGAAATATAAAAGGAAACAGAAGCATTTAAAGTGTGGGAAAAAAAGAAGTTTGTCTTTGAGCTCCCTGTGAATCACCCCCCACCCCACCCACCTTTTCATTCCACTGAAGTCTTCTCTCTTGTAAGGCACTACAACAATGAATTCACCTAACATGGAGATATTATATCAGCTAGCAGAGTGGTGGTGTGCAGTTTTTCAAGGCTGCTTGTCTTTATGGGCGGAAGACATTAAATCATGTGAGGATGTTAGCTGTGCATTTGGCAGTGCCTGTGTGTGTGTGTGTGTGTGTGTGTGTGTGTGTGTGCTTCACTGCCTGGTGGGATCAGACCCAGGATGTGTCACTAGTCTAGCCCAAAACTGTCACTCATTGCGTGTCCTGCTGCAAGCCACCCTGCATCTCCATGCCAACACATCTCATTAAAAATCACCCACTACGAGCCAGGGAAAAGTCCAGCCAATGTCCCAACTGTTCTCCCTCTCTCTCTCGTGTAAAATGCAAAACCCAGTATTACATGGACAGGACATGTTTTCCCACTGACATTTAAATCTATCAAATTCAATTCAAGAAATATGAAAAAAAAAAAAAAGTTACTCACCACCTTCAGCTCTGGCACTGACCGACTCAATGTCCATTCCTGGCTGTTGACGAAAGAGTCTAAAGGGAGAAGGACAAAAAAGACATTAAGTCAAGCAGCACTGAAAGGTAATCCATGTGTTTGTGTCCCATTTGACCCTGGCTACAGACACTGACAGTATTTCCCACTGGATGACAGCAAAGTGACTTTACAGCTGCACTTTACAGACTACCTGTTGTGTGTTCAACAAGTTGTATGATGGATTGTTCAGCTGTAACATAGCTGTCATTTCACCTGGTTTTCCCCCCTCTTCTTTTATTTCCTGCACACAAAAACAGCAGGATTGTGCCATATCTTTATGTACTGGAGTGTACATATGCAGGGCCATGCTGCAACATGCTTGCTGAAGTCAAAGGTTAAAATGTTTAGAAAGATAACAGGTAAACCTCGACCTTAATGTCTGCTATAACCTCAGAGTAACTGAATCTGTATTCCACGAGAAGACAGCGTGCCAGTTTGATCAGTATGACCAGAAAACAAAACTGCTAAATACAGTCAACACATCACCAAAAAAATACAAAATGCAAGTATTAGATGTTTTTCTGTGATAGTAAATTGAATAAATGTGGGGTTTTAAACTGTTATTCAGTCATCACAAGCAATGAGCCAATTTGGGCTTTGGAACATTTTTTGTGTATTTTTAACATTGTTCTGGCATCTTACCAATCAAATGATTAACTGAGAAAATATTCTGCTGACGAATAAACAATAAAATTCATTACTGGTTGCAGACCGAAAGCTCATTCAAAGAAACAACCAGTTCATAAAGATGTCTACATCCCCCTCATTAACTTGTTTAGGTCTAGTTTTGTTTATGTATTAACAAACAACTGCCTAGAAGGAATTGTGAAACACCTAAGGTGAGTACAATCTATGCAGG
The DNA here is from genome assembly GCA_033238685.1 of Lates japonicus. Taxonomy (NCBI): domain Eukaryota; kingdom Metazoa; phylum Chordata; class Actinopteri; family Centropomidae; genus Lates; species Lates japonicus. The sequence continues at coordinate 76,176 of BRZM01001668.1, read as the reverse complement.
CTACCTCAATATAAGGTTTCAACACAATGCAATTTCTGAGGGGGATTTAGCTAATCCATTTTTAAAGACAGCTATTAACAGGCATGATTGGACTTGTTCAGTTTTCCAGTGACATTTGGAGGCTTCGACTCGATAACAATTAAAAATGGCACTGGGAAAGAGCACTGTAAAGAACAATACAAACCCTGAGAAGTAAAGTCACAAATGACAACTCCACAAGCTGCGCCTGCTTCCAACAAAGATGGAGTACACAGTTATGTGTCATAACAACTATTAGAACAAAGACCATCTTCCTGTTTTGGATCATGGCTTTCTCACCATCTGATCCCACCCCCCACCCCCACCTCTAAGATGAAAGATACAATCTCTAATATGGGAGTGTAGACTCCCTGTCTCCAGGCAACAAGGTGTGTAATACCAGCTGAACCCCCCCCATGTCTAAACCATAACAATTAAAGTGTTCATCCACCAAACAGGGAGCTATCATTACTGTAAGCCTGTTTGCTGCAGCAATAGTGGTTTCCCTCTGTGCCCCCAGGCAATGCTAATATGAAAAGAATGACAGCGTAAACAGCAAGGTAACCACGGTCACTATAAGACACGTTTCTATTTTCTACTCCGAAATGTATGCTAAAACCACGTATGACTCATAGCCGAGCAGACCTGAGCCAAAAATTCCTTTACCTACTACAATTAGAGTGAGCTAAAATGTTTACTTATTTCTGACCTCCATTTACAAAGAGCCTCGTGCTGCTGTGGATGTCTCACTTGTTGTGGGAGAGAAGAAGAGTGATTCCCAAACAGAGGGGCCTTTCACCACACATTGTGTGGGGGCAGAGCAGTCTTTAAAACAGCACGCCTCATGTTAAGCCCTCTCAGTGTGGGTTTGACATGTCGGGGCATGAGCGAAGACACCCATCTGATTCGTTTTTTAAGCACAGGAAACTAAGCTCAGGTCACAGCTTTCTGGGATGATATCAGATAAGGCCTCATTTTCTTGGATTTCCTGTCATTTTATAAACTCCCATTATTTCCATATGTGTTCTCTGTACTTTATACAGTGATTTTCACTCATATGATGTGATTTTTTTTCTATAATTGGAGGGTTGATAAAAAGTAGCAATTAGACAAACACATTGAAAGGTTCCGGTCTTTTGCTCTCACTGTGGTAACCCAACATTAAAACACAATCAGTAAATAGGGAAATAAAACAGAAATAACACAGAGTCATAGTTAAAAATAAATAAATAAACAGAAAAAAAGCATCCAGATGCACAGATGTTTTTCTCACATTTGCACAGTCCATGTAATCAGACTTTCAAAGAGGGACACATTCAAACAAAGGCCAATCCACAGATAACCATGTGGGGAAATTAAGTGTCATCAAAAAGCCAGAGCAGAAATTGAGTTTTTGGCTGCTGACAAGTGCTGCTGCTTCTCTGGAACAGCACATTCCCTTATTACTGACCATAGCAACACCACTTGTGCTTTCATGGCCATTAAAAAAAACAGAAAAGAGAGAAGGAAGAGGAAATGAGGAACTTTTAAACATAATTGGACAGGATCTAAGACACATGCATTTTTCACAACATAAAAAAATACTAATATTTTTTTCCTCCCACAAACAAATCCTCAACAAGGTTTAACACAAAGATGCCTGACTTTTGTCATCCTTGGAGCAGATACAGCGCAACCAGTTTGGTCGCCTGCTAAAAGAAAAAAAAAGAAGCTAAAATTGAATCCATGTGCTCTGTGTTACGTCACTCTTTAAATATGAGTGTCCCCACATTACTGTGTCCCAGAATGCCTATGGAAACAGAAAAGCCCCAGCGTTTGTGATGCTCGCAGAGGACACCGGTGTCTTTGTCTCTGCGAGGGGAAAACTGTGTTGCCAGTTTGTTTGTCAGGTTTTTCACTTCACTGCTCATGTCTATTCAGATAAAAATGACCATTCAGTCTGAGGTTAGTGAAGCACAATCGACCCCAACCCCCCACTCCATCCCCACTTATTCCATTTCAAGAGAAAAGAAAATGCAATGTGAGCAGAAACCCTGTGCATACGGTTATTTGAGTGCGGGTGCATGCATGCATTTTCTACGTGCAGTGAATCTGAAGTGGTTTTTGGAATGAAAGAGGACAACCTTGAGGTCTGAAACTTCCACTCTATAGCTCTGACGGACTTTCCAACCACGCTTTCCCACCATCATAAATTACAGAGTGTGAATTTAGCTAGCAATTAGTAATCCTACTTCCCCGATTTGCCAACCTCATGACCGACCAACATTCCCTGACAGACTACTTTTATCATGCACGTCTTGACAAAATGGTCCCGTAGCATCTTCCGTTTGCGTGCTTCTCTGCAAAGCCGTGTAAAACCCAGTCAGAGCTCGCATCTCTGTTCTACTGAGCTCCCAAACACCCCTCTGTTACTTCTATCGAAGGAGGTAAGTGAGAAACACAATCAGCACAGAACAGGGTAAAAATATTTATGCCATGCCAGTATAATGCGGTCTGGATGGCCTGCCCTACTTAAAGCTCTTAAAGCCTCGTGTTGTCTGCAGACAAGCATTGATCACTTCCCCCGAAAATAAATTGGACATCCTGGTTCAAGCAGGATTCTCATTTAACATGAGCTTTTGCAAATTGGGTTTTCGAGAAGTCTTGCAGTACAACGCTCGGGTTGATTGACTCAATTTGCGGAGCTGAGACAGGAATGTGTCAGATTTAGCTTATCAACCTTTTGCAACACGAAACAGTGCAAGAGAAGAGGCCGACTGAAACAATCAACTGTGAATTAAAGAGAGAGACTGCATACAAAACAATGGAGGAGTTACAAATTGCAGACCCCAACTCAAATAATTCAACAGTTTGTATACAAACTGCAGGGAACTGTTTCGAGATGAGAGAACAGCAGGATGCTGCTCACCTACTGAACCACAATCCTGAGGAACAAAATGTACTTGAGAGGAGATCTGCGGAGGCAGATGCTCAAATACAAATTATATTAGGATATTAACAGATTTCCCTCTGCTCATGCCCAGACTGTGTATCACTTAGTGACTTTTCACTGTGTCCTCGTGTTTCATGCAGCAGGTGAGGGGGCATTATCACAGTGTTACTGTTTGCCCAAATTTCAGTCAGTCATTCTGTGTCTTGTTTGTCTTGAATGTAATTATCTGCCAGAAGTTTGGCTCACCCACCCCTGCTGGTCCAAACGACACAGACAAACGCATCCTTTTAGATTAATTTTCAATCTGCAGATTTTGGAGCAGGCAGACTGGTTCCAACTGCAAGGTAAAGTTGATACAGGAAAGACTGTTGGCAGGGACTCACAGGAAATGCTATCAAACGAGACATAGCAAAGGGAATTCCATCCTCATGAATAAATTCTATGTCAGATTCAAGATGAAGGGGGATGGATCACACACATGGGGGATTTTCTTCAAATTGTCATAATGGCAAGTTAGGGCAAGTCAGAATAAATACGGATCAGTGAGCATCTCTCTGTCTGCTGGATCCCACTGACACCCTGTGATGAGGCTCTATCTACAGTCCCATTTCCAGTATTTTACCCTTCATTTAGTAGGTGCGCTGCTGACCACCTATGCCTAGTGACCAGCAACCCCCTTCTCCAACTCAAAGACCCCTGGAGATCCCCATCACAGCGCACGGGTAACCAATCACCCCACACACATCCAAGGGCATGACAGAGTGGCTTTGTTCATCCACAGGTTGGGGGTGGGGAGTCTGCACACCTCAAACCCCCCCCACCCTGTTACCTCCCTTCCCCCAATCCTCACCAAACACACACAACTTAGAAGTTATCAGCAGGACACACTTAAAACTAAGTGTGTGTGTGCGCCCGTGTGTGTGCTTAGTTGTGGAACGGCTGGGCTTCAGCTTTCTGGATTTAATTTAGAAGCAAACACATAAGCAGGTAGCAACAGGCACAGAGTCCCGCCCAGGGCACTGAACACCTAACTCTACTCAGGCTGATCGGCACACCTACATTCCTAATGCCTGACTGACTGACTCTGCAGTGGAATAAATGGACAAATACGGCTTGACACTCCACCACAAAGGAACAGGTATCCATGGTAACATGTCATGCGCAAATACAAACAGACCTGGAGATCAACAAGGTTGACCTCAGGACCTGTTACGAGCTTTATGTTAGCTTGAGAATGACATATCTGCTGCGCTGGTTCAAAGGTTGGCTTAATGAGAATGAATACTGCATGCGTGAGACGTGACACTGGAGGAAGTCATTAAGTTGATGACTAATTAGGCCTTCGTGTGAAGGTGTAAAAATGGAGCTTGACAGAAAAAAAAAACATAGCAAATCACAGCTATTAATTCAGATAGTTACAAATATTTGCCTCTCTCCCTGCTCTTCCAGGCAACTGGACAAACACTCCACTGTCAGAGTTAACCTTTAAACACTGTGCTTAAGTCTTCGTCTTCTCTTCTCCCCATCATTATAGCATGTAAGCCCTCTTAATTTAGCCCTGCTAGGCTGCCAAACGCATCCCCATTACAGCTACTAACTGCTTTAATGCTACTGCTTTAAGCTGCATCTCTGCAAGGCCAACAGACAGCATTATCAAGACTCTCATGTCCTGTGTCTGGGTAACACAGAGACCACAGTTGCACCACTGTAAAACAAGCCACTATAATGTGCTCTTATCAGTCACCAGTGATTTGACTTTACTGTACTCACCTACTCATTTACTTCAAAAAACTTCAAAACTTCAAAAATCTCATGTAAAGCAAAGTAATTGCTGTGTAAGTGCACACAAACAGGCGGTTCACACACGAAAAACACTGGAGAAATAAAGTACCCAAAATAGAAATTCCAAAAGGAGTCTCTGGAACCAGACGTTTTTGAATGCCATCCAAACTTACAATTCCCCATGTGTTTTTCATTTGCCTGTCCTTCTAAAAAAAAAAAAAAAAAAAGAGAGAGAAAGGAAAAAAGTAGCATACTTCCGTGTTTCTCTCTTTCTCTGTAACTTTCTGTGCAGTGAACGAGGAGCTAAAATGGTGAACTGAGCTGAGAAATAATTTCAGCAATCTTGCAGGTCTTACCTTGACCTTTGTGGGAGTCAATGCCTGCCAGAGTCTCTATGGTGACTGACTGTGACTTATTATTCCCAGCCAGGGGATACTGGCCACTGTCTTTGCTCTGGGACTGCTGGGATTCGCATTTGCCACTGCATGGCTGCTCTTTCCTCCTGAAACGTTTGGCTATGAGCTGCCATATGCTTGGCTCTTCCTGAACGGGTTTGGAGGACAGTTTTGTTGGACAGAGGGGCACCTCCATTACCTTGACCTTCCCCCTGCTGTGGTACTGAATGTACTGCATGCCCCCATCCTCTATCTGCTCACTAGAAGTTGGAAGCGTTCTCCCTGTGAGGTACGAGAAAGGCTGTGGAGGCATTGTTGTCTCCTCAGCAATACTTTTAGTCCGAGGGCGTTCCTGTGACTCCCCCTCAGACCCTAAATTAACTTTGTCCCGGGGCCGAGTCCTCCTGATTCGCAGACTGAGGCTCCGTCTTAAAGTGCTCAGCGTACTTTTTGGAGCATCAGATTTGCTGGATTTGGGAGAAGCATCTTTGTGACCGTCCTTCTCCTTGCTCTTATCTTGAGGTGCTTTGCCAAATAGCCTCCAGCGGAAGCCCCCTTTGAGAAAACCTACTCCATCGCTGCCTGTGTGGCTGCAGCTTCTCTGGCTGTCTAACTCATCATCAGAGCCCCTCTTTCTCAGCTCCAGTACTGTCATACTGACAGGCCTGGGCTTCCAGTTCCTTTGGCGGACCCTGGGGGTCACCTCCACAGGGGCCGGAGGCCGCTGAGCCACGACAGCATTGAGGCCATCCACTGCCCTCAACTCAGCCTTCCGGCTCCTGAACTGCGGGTTGTTTTCTAAAATGCCTGCCCTGCTGAGGGGTTGCTGGGTCCGGGGTTCCAACAGGACTGGGCCTGGGCCTGCCAGCATGCAAACACTCCTGGGCCTCCGCAGCGGTTGTTCTTGTTCAGGTTGAGTATCTCGTTGCTGCTTGAGTGGGTCGCCATACATGCTCACCGTTCTCCTGCCGAGTGGAGCTTCATCCTGACGTGGCCTTCGCAACACGGCCCGCGGCAGAGAGCTGTGTCCTGTAACAGTGCCATGTTCCGAAAAGACAATCCCTCTAGCCTGGACAGTGACAGAGCGTAAAGTTGAGCTCCGAATGCGTTGATCCTGGATATCTGTCTGAGCAGCTAAATCTGCCACGTCTTTGCCTTGCTGTGAGGAGTTACCTGCGTTCTTGAAAGGTTGTTTCAAAAACCTGTCTGTCTTCATTTTTCCCTCCAACTCCTCCTCGTTCTCCTCCACAACCACCTCCTCTCTTTGCCTCCCAGCTCTACCTGTACAGCTCAGGGAGGGCCACCTGTCGGGCTCCTGCCGTGCCCTGCCCAGCCTGGGGCTGTTCTCCATTGGCACTAAACTAATCATCTCTCCTCCTGGCTGGCAGTTCTCCACCAGGGTGTGGGTGACCTGGCCCATTCCCAGCATTGACACCGGCGCATCTCCTGGTGTTTCTTTCAGGGTTACAGAGATGTGGTAAACGGTTTTCCCCTGCTGCACTTGGCCAATAGCTGTACTCCTTGGGGTTGCATCCACCGTCCCACTGCTGAGGAATAGCATTGCACTTCACTCCAGCTGATTCACACATGCATCCTCATTCACACACAATTACAAGCACGTAGCATGGGTAAATGTTCACATGCTGCCCGAGAGTTGCTGAGATCCAGCTCATAAAGTCATTCATTTGAAGACCAAATTCCTATGCCAGGCATAATCCCTCACCTTTGACATGGGAAAAAAACTTCAAACAAGTTAAAGCGAAGCCTCACTGCCACCTGCATCCTCTGGCTCCTTTACTAAGCAGACTCACACAGCTGCTTTCTCCCCACACTGTTCTACCTGTCCTGCACAAGCAGATGAACAAAAGAAAAACAGGTTATCCACTTCTAGTTTTGCAACAAAGTCCAAACAGTAATAGCTGCAAAAAGTTGCAACTTAAAAAAAAACTGAATCATCCTTCCGCTTTGGCAAGTTACGAACTGTGAGCAATCCCCGTTGTTGGCGGTGCAGACAAACCCCTTAATCTCTGAGCTCTTTCCATGCAGAGCATGAGGGAGTGTGTCTCTGTTTGAACTTTCAGCTGCCTTCCAACCCCCAGTTACATGGAAAACAAGGAGTGGATCCCACGGGCATTAAACACGCCCTCCTGATTCCTCCAGAGCTGCTACTAGCCCCCAGAGACATAAACAGACAAAAATGAACATGAGATTGGGAGAAGACAGAGCTGATTACACACTGCTGTAATTAACAAAGACTGCAATCCACAACAAACAGCCATGAATGGACACTTTGTGTTCCTCTGACCAATAGTAAAACTCTAAAGGGGAGATACTTTTCAATGTTTAATAGAAGAGTATTTTATTCAATAATCCACATTTAAGTAATCACCAAATTGTTTTAAATGGAAGGATCGAGCATTGCTACGCTGCTTAGGTGGACACACTTCAGATATCTATCAGATATCCGAACTCTTCAAGTAAAAAAAAAAAGCCCGCCTCTCACCACAGGACCTGAGAGAACACGAATACAAACGTAACCTGTGTTAGTAACATGGAGTATCCACACAACTACACACCACGCTTCCAGTGGCTCCCAGTACACAGCCTACACACTGTGGGAGAGCTTAAGCTTAATTCCAAGATTGGCTGACAGCTATTTATGGTGAGGAAATTGTATTCTTTTTAAAGCACTAGTAGTTACATTGTGGAAGCAAATGGCATATTGGACATTAATGAAAATAGCATTCTCTGCATGTTGACGTAATTACACAGTTACAGCTCAGGCTGTTCAGCATCTAACTTCACTGAGAAAAGTGGCACATTGAACCAGTGAGAAAAATCCTAATGTGAACTCTAATCAGATGACATGTTAGGAATGAAAAGACCAAAACACTTTCATATTTTCCTGTTCCATCTCCTATTTTTCCAGAGGTGTGGTGCTTGGTGATGCATTAATGAACTGAAAAGGAGCCATTCAATCAGGGCCATGGAACATAGAGAGCACCATCTGAATTAAACCAGATTTTACCTGCTCAGCTCTGCAGCACTCTCGTTAATGTGCTGTAAGGGTTGGAACACTGCCCCCTTGTGGCCACAAGGGAGAACAACGCTGGTAGGAAATAGAAAACTGGGGAAAACTGATACCAACTTAGTTAGCATGAGCATAATTTGCCTGAATAATGTTTATATGACACAAGACCAGAACAAAACTCTCTATATTTGGATATTACAGTGAAACTTCTCATTACAACATTTCCTGTGTTTCATATAAACCCTGAAACAGGTGCATGACTAGAATTTAGTATTACTGCTTATGAGTGTTTTTGGCAGAAAAAGCCTATAACAAAATGGCAACACTGACTTGCTATTCTGTTAGTGCATCACTGTGGGAAAACCTGTATCAGCATGACTGCGTCACTATGGGAAATCCAGTAGTGTAACCATGAAGATGGAAGCTGCAGCCCAAGCATCACAGCAGCTTTGTGCCAGAAGCTGATTCTCACCAGCAGTTGATTGAAAATACTTTATTTTTTTTATTTAAAAAAACACCCTGAAGCCAGCTAATGGCTGAAATGCTGATCATTTTTCTCAGGCTGTAGGGAAAAAAAATTGAAAATACCATTACTTTAAAGTGGCTGAATCAAGGCCTTTGCCGTTTCATACCATCTGCACCTTGTGTGTTCTTATCAGCAGAGTGGTGTTAGAATGAAAACAACTGAAAACATTTCAAGGTATTGTTCCAGGAAACCTACTGCATTTTTTAAAAATGTACCATAACTACACCTATGCACGCACAATCATCTTGCTGTTTCTTATCAGCGAGAGAATTGAATATTACTAGTAAAATGTCAAGATGCCATGAAAGTGAACTTAGATCCCATGTTAAGCCGGCAAAGCTCACTGCGCTGGCCTTTACCTTTGTCTGTGAAGCAGGGGTTTGGAATGATCTGGGGCTCATCATCAAGCAAACAGTCCTTTTCGCTCCACTGGATCTGGTGGTGTCGATTTCGTCTGCGACTCCCGAAGCACAGCAACATAGTCTAGCTATAACCTCAAAGGGACTTCTCCATGACTCACAGGAAAACCATTCAAAAAGAAAATATCAGGGTATCTTCCCCCTCCTGGGTTTTGTCTTCTTTAAGGGCATTGCTGTGAAAATCTCCCCTCAGCTCCTGCATGTTGGTCCTCTGTAGCTTTCGTCCAGCATGGCTACAAGAAAAAGAAAAGAAAAAAACTCTCTCTTTTGGCAGTTGCATCACACTGTGGCCATGATGTGCCTTCCATGCAGGCCTGATAATGTGGTTACCAGCAGAAGCCTGACCGGTTACTGGACGGGCTTAGGAAGTGGCCCAGAGAGGCCATGTGTCATGGTTCACTTGGAGTCGTTTCCTCCTCTGGTAATTCGTAATGCAGGTGTTGGTTAGCAGGGTCCAACATAAGAAACACTGATAGGATTAAAGTTAATCCACTATCCCGTTGTCTTTGTTTGCGGTTCGGTCCAGGGGAAACCTGCACTGTGGTAAATCCTGGGATTTCAAAGTGCTGACCAGGTAACAGAGCCTCTCTTGTGTGCCCCTCTCTCCTCTGTCCCACAGCTAAATGCTTCTCCCTCTTGTAACCGTATCTTGATGGCAGCTGATAGGGTTTTTCAGAAAAACTGGATTAGCATGTTTTGAGATTCCTGAACTACCCGCCACCTCCTCCTCTGTATCTGCGTGTGTGTACACATCTGCCTGATTGTGAGCGGATGTCACACTGTGTGTGTTGGCCATTTATCTCATCTGTATGCGTCACTGTGACAAGTGTTGTTTTGCCAACATGTCTCTGACCTGACTTTGTCCTTTACCTCCCTTAGGCTACAGTCAAAGTCCTTACCAACACAAAGGCTTTGCTGGTACTTTTTTTAAACACATCTCTCATCATATGTGTCATCACTGTCACCTCTATCATCAATTTTTCCCGGTCACTAAATGTCATAAACAAATAAATGCTGAAAAGTCCTTTCTACATTCCCAGCATTTTAGAAATAAATCATTACACTGTAAATGCACCACACATACATACAGCATGCCTGAAGTAAATTAGAACACACAAGGGGAAATTTTTGATTTTGTTAGCTAATAGGAAATAACCCCTAAATTTAATTCAGAGCAGGTACCAATATATTGTTTTATTGAAAAAACTCATTACAATCTCTAATTAGATTGTCTGTATTTTTGCCTCATCTTCTTAATTGAATTCAATTAAGGCTTATGTTATTCAACAGTATTTGCATTTTCAGTTCACTCACAGGGGGGCAGCCACATCACAAAGGAGCTGCATACAGATATTCGAAGATTAAATCTTAAAGTATTTTCAAAAGCGAAACACTCCTTAAAAGTTTGGGCTAACTTTTGAAATTAAACCACCTCATTCAGATATCTCTGTACTGTAAGCCTGGAGATACTAAGAGGTTGGCACTGGTTTTAACAGCATCATTAATTACCTTAAGGGCTTAAGTAATTTCAGAGGTTGTGATACCTTTTGAATATCTATTAGAAGGGACCACGGGACCGATATGTCAGCAGACAGACATGACAGACAGGCAGCACTGGTGTGTTTATATATGGACACAGACACTACGCGCGACAAACACTGGTGTTGTCTAGCAGATTGCATGGTGCATCCAAGCCACATGAGTAAAGCTTACTAACCCCTCGTCAGTAATAGAACATGAGTCAGTGTGAGGAAGACAGCCATGCACATATGTACGCTCTTTCATGAAGACAGTTTGCTTCCTCTGGCAAACACGGTGACAGGAACAGGCGACGAAGGCGCTCCCTGACTTAGAATGATCAGCACTAGGCGGGTAGGTGGCGGTAGTCGAAAGCTGCCTGATTTTGTTTTTTTGTTTTTTTTGTCAATAAGGCGTTGCTGACCTCATTCACACATACACAACAGCAGCACGACTCACACATCTGACGAGCATCCAGCATCCTCCCAGTGTCGCACAGAAAGACAAAACCTCTGGTGTTATCTACTTTCTGAAAGCACAAACATACATGTGTCATCTGCATTATTCAGAAGTGTTTGGCGAGAGCTTTGCATGACAAATCAGTGTCAAAGCTTGCAGCAGTGACTCACAAGGTCTAATGAGAACAAAAATGTTCATGAGTTTTCATAGGTATTGATGTCATGCTTTTAAATTTAGCCTAGGAACATGTGAAAGTAAATCAGCTTTTTTTTTTTTTTTTTGCACAGGGAGCCCAACATGGAGCAAGAAGAGGAAGGAAATTATTCACAGCTTTCAGAAAAGTCCTTGATTGAAGAGACGTCTGACCTCACTGGACAGAGTCAGAAACTGTGATTAGCGTCATCACAGACCAGACACATGGGTTCTGAATTGCTAATAGACCTTGTACAAGATTCTGCCTGAGGCTTCAGTCGTACCAAATGACTCCTGATGCCATCTTCCACATTTTTTATCTTAGCTGGATGCTGGCAAAAATGCTAAGTAGGAAGAAGAAGGAAATATGATGAGACTTTGTCCAAAGAAAAGGCAGAGAACTGTTCCTGAGGCATTCCTAGAAATAGACAGATATGGGTATTGTGACCAAAAATCAATATCATGATCATTTTTATGTTTTATCATTTCATTTTTATCTTTTTTTTTAAATATTTATCTTAATAACAACTGCCAAAAAACATAAAAAGGCTTAAAATGTGTATCTCAAACTACCACCAGAACTGACTGATAAGTCCAATTCTGCATTCATGTGATATGCTAAAGGATCATGTTTTAAATATTCTGAATTCAAGTATTTAAGCTTGTTATGCAGTGAGTTGCTCTGTTGTAAATAAAGATGGATGTGACAAGACTGGAAGTTGAAATTTTCTAGTTGCTCATTAAAGTTTTTGGAGAGGGCTTTGACCAGAAATACCAAGACCATTAAAATTAGGTCGGTCCAGGACCCCATGAATGTGTGTACTGGTACATTTTTTCCCCTTCTCTAACTGCATTAAAATTATCATAATGTGATTTAAAGTCCAAAACTCCCTTATTATTCCAGCTGCTTTCAGATATTCAGATATAGTAGCATAGTGATATATTAACATTGAGAAACATGGCCTGCTAGTTGCTGTCATCAGTACAGTGACTTAGAACTAATTATATACAGTAGAATACTTATATATGCTAATACAAATTAGCGAACAAAAAGGACATGGAAAAGGAAACAACATGTATGTTTCAATGAAACAATGAGTCAAATATCAGAAAAAATAAAGGATTAATTGCCTAATTTCTAAAGCAAATGTGCGAAATAGTCTAGTATAAGTCTGGTATAAACTGACTACCTTTAGGTATAAAGCATTTGTCTGACAAAACAAATGACAGATAAATGGAGAATAAAAATAATTATTACTTTCAGTACTGTGGTCATGTAATGTGTAAATGTATTTGCATACTTTAATGGAATAATTGAAGCTGTCTGTAAAATCATTTCTAATTATGACTGACTTCTTGTACTACTATGGCAACTCAAGTAAAGAATAATGAAAAATATATAAAATTAACAATCTGTCACTACATCTTTAAGACAAAAAGGGCTAATAAATTATCGCTGTTACTTGGAAGTTCCTCTGGAAGATTGATGTTTTCCTGGGTGTGACTATTCAACTCTGTGTGGCACAATTAACACTTGCTGCGACTCCCCATGAAAACCACAAACAGTGCTGTCAAACAGTGAATTCCCTAGAAAGATCTGAATATTTTGATTGCAAAGCACACACACACACACACACACACAGAGAGAGAGAAATTATTGTTATAGCTGAAAACTGAAATAAGGTGCTTCCCCTCCACATTACACAACAGTGTTCATTCCCAAAGGCCACTATGAAAATCGCTCCCAGGCACAATGTAAACAAACTGCAGTTAGGGTGCGATATCAAGCCAAATCTGTGAATCTGCGCATGGAGGAACACATGTACCACTACAGTCGAGAACACACACAGTGAAAATATGTGCTTTTGATTCTCCTCACACCCAGGTGATTACAGAATTACCTCAAAAAAAAAGAGAGAAAAAAAACAACATAAATTTACCAGACCCCCTTTCACCCTCCCCTTTCTGCATCGACGCTGAATTAATGTCTGCAAATGAATAAGACAGGAGAATCATACACAGAGACAGAAGGGGCTACAGACAGCAAGGAAAGTTTATGATAATTAGGCTTGCAGTAGTGGTATTGAGCGTGGGTGTAGAGCTTTTTAAAATTCAGCTGCACTAGCGACGAGCATACGTCACCATTGCTCCACTGCAGAGAAAATGATAGGTTCGAGGACGTCTGTGGGAGGCTGTGAAAAAATTCCAGACGCTTCTGTCTCTGAAAATTCAGGTTTCGAGAGAGAGCCTGTGCATTTGTATAGCGTGTGTATGAGTGTGAGAGAGAGAAAGACGGAGACAGAGAACGTATCAGATTGAATGGGAGAGAGACGGTGAAACTGAGTGTGTGTTAGCTGTGTAAGCTGCATGAGGCACGAGGTCTCCCTTATTAAAATGTTTGACATTCAGGATGCTCACTGTTAATTTTCCTGTTTCCTCTGACAGAAAATAACACTAAACATAAAGGATCAGTGTGTGTCTTTAGTCCGTGTATTTGTACCTGCAACTGTAAATGCGTAGGTGGATGAATAGTCTTGACTTTTTGACTCTTGCTTCTTGCAGCTATTACAACGACCCCTCCAGCCAATATGTTACTATTCGTTTGATGTCTCGGATGAAGAAATTCAAGGTGAGTGAGGTTTCCAGAAATTGGCTGGAGAGAATGGAACGAACAGACGTGGAAAAAAGGTCAGTGCGAATTTTCAATAGTTGGAATGGGTAGGAAACACGGAGGCAATATACGGGTTTGTAGAGGATGACAAATGACCAGTGAGAGAATGTAGAGGAAGCTGCAGAGAGATGCACAGTTTTACAGGCAGGTTTGTGTGGCTGGTGGCTCCCAGTCCTCCTCCTCTACACATTAGTTTGCAAACCCCGCTTTACTTCTGGTGTCATCTTTTAAAACTTGCCTTCAACTCACTTTCTTATGCAATAGCTTTCTATGTGGTATTCTGTAATCTTTATTTGAATGTAGGAGTAGCAGCAATATCAGTATTATTTTGCTGTTATTACAGTGCAACACAGATTTCAGAAACGGGTCATCTACAGGGAGCACAGATTAGATACGCTTTGATTTCAGTGAATTGTACAGTGATTGCTATAATGTTCCTATCATTTGTTATATCTCCGTGAAAGCACCAGACTACTGTTAACTAAGACAGATCAGAAGTAGGCTTGAGTTTGTGTAGTGCAATTTAGATGGAAAATCAACCCTTTAAATCAGGCTTTTATATCATTTGAGTAGTGACTTTAGATCGCATATTTCACTATATATCACCAGTATCTGTAGCTCGAGTTAATCATGCTATTGCATCATCTTCAACTCCAATTTCATTCTTTTCAGCAACATGTAATCTGTCATGCACCATCTGGCTTTTCTTGTACCTCTGTATTTCTTGCATCTATTCCTGCAGTTGTTAAAAATAAATGGAAGTGCCAATCACGGCACCAGTCGACCACAAACTGATGTCATCTTGCTACAACGTGGTAAAGTAATCTCAACTATTGGGCTAACTTTACATTGGTTCTGAGTTCTATATACCTCATGTCTCTTCTTGAGGTTGTGATGATTTAACATAAGTCATTATGATCACCTCATGATGTGGTTTATCTGTAAACCACAAGTCGTATCTAGAAGAAGCAATAAATCTACAGTATATTGGTTTAATCTGTTCAGCCGTCTCTTTCGCTCCTTTCAAGGTTTTTCTTTCCTGCTGTTCCAAAAAGAGGGCCAAGAATAGCTTACACATTTGGGCACAAGCTCCATGTAATTTCCCACGCCTCTTGTCTCCGCTCCAGCCGCCCATGCACGCTGGAGACAATAAGCTGGGAGCTTGCTATGAAGTTGACAATAATTATTTTTTTTACAGCAGTCAGGAGGAATACTGGCCATTCCTACCAATACTGCTCTCCACCACCACACCACCCACAGTGCTAATAACATGCAAACCTGAGTAGCTGTTGACGGCTCTACCACAGAGTATTTATTTGTTTCTGCCGTCAAGCTGATGCAGTTCATGAACCTAAGGTTACAAAAATAAAAATAGTGTGAAAAAGATTCAGCGTTTCCTCCTTGATACAGCGCCGTTGGCTTAGGTGCAACACTTATAATCAGTTTTCAACAGATAATGGCTCCAGGATAGTGACGCATCATAGATTCTGTATTCAATGTGAGATTAATTGTTGTTATGTTTATTTAACTAGTATATCTGTGACTGATGAAAATCTTCAAATCCTCAGCCTGTGAAATAGCTCTGGGAGGTTTAGTTCTACAGGTGACTGACAATTGCTTACGCCCAGCAGTTCAAGTTATGGGCGCCAGCAGGACGTGTGGCACCGTGGTAAATATCAAGCATTAAACATAGAGGCAGACATATATAAAATCTGTGCAGAAAAGGGGAATATCTCAAAATCAAAACACCAAATTGACAGATACAGATTCTATCCCTACAGCTTGCACAGGCCTGAAGTCTTCAGCTGCAAAAGGGGCTTTAGCGTGAAATTGAATAACTTTTTAAATCATTTATAGTAAACACTGCATCCCTATCAGAAATGACATGCCATCAGTATTCGGATGAGGACTTGTCCTCAGTCAGACAGCCAGACAGAGGCTTAGTTCGGCTCAGTCGCCGCTCACAGGCTGAATGACAGAGACGCTTAGGCTGAGAGGCCAGCGCAAAACAGCGCTGTATCCTAATTGGTGAAGCAGACAGTTCTATTTGTCAGTCAGTACAGAGCGGTTAGATTACGCCTCCCTCCGTGGACATTTTTTTAGATGCCCTTAGCATAATGACATATCATCCTGCATCTGCCAGGTACTTTGGAGGAGGAAGCGTTTCATCACGCCGTTGCTTTTGGTCCAATATGATGTAAGGAGTAGCAGGTCGAGGTGAGGCAGAAAACCTGAATGTGACTGTAAAGGGAGGACGTGAGACGCTGACGACAAGTATTTTCTGCAATTTGGGCTTTTGAGAAGTGAGGCTCAAGGAGGGCTTTCGACAATAATTTCAGCCAGGTCTGAAAATGGCAGCAGTAAGATGGACTTCCTAGGACATGAAGAAACAAACACAAACCATAACATACTTAGAACATGATGGTCATATAAAACATATGCTCTGCATTGTAATCCCCCTCGTCATCTTTAATGTTAAATGAGGATATCAAAACTGCTGATCAGAAGATCTGATTCTCCGCAGGAAATCAAGAGTGCTGAATACACAGTTTCTGTGCCTCCCATCTGGATATTTACAGCAGAGTCTTTGTCAGGTTGTGACAACTGGAAAGATGCATTACACAGGAAATTTCAGCCATCGCACCCTCCTCAAAACAAAATCTCTTTAATCACGCCAAATCAGCAAAACGAAGAGTACACAAAATTATTTTGTTAGTTTGATGAGACGAGGTGTGCAAAGTAGATATCATGTGAGAGCTGGTAAACCAACCTGAATGGAAAATACAAAATGTGCTGAGAATTTATATTAACTGATATCCATCTAAACACTCCCTCTTTTCCAGAAAATTCACGAAAGATTGTCTGTACTCACTCAGACTTACATCCAAACAGAGATTGAATTCTTCCTAATGCTGGCAAGCCATCTTATTAGACAAGAGGGACTTTCCTTCAGGAAGTGTCAGAATATGGTCAATTTAATGCAGGCACATATCTGCTGTACCAAAGAGACCTTTAATAACTTCTGCAGCTCAGGAGAGTGTCCAAGCATGCAGCTGCCTGCCACAAGCACAGTAAAGACCTTGAAGGAAACATCCTGAAATGATGCAGTCATCTCCTCTCAGTTTTTAAGTCATGAAATGTCAATACATTCAAAATTGGCCAGAGCCAGAGTTAATGCTTATGTGGCTTATGCCACACTAATTTCAGGCATTATGCTAAATATCAGCACCTTCACATGAAACAAATAATCGGCAGCAAAGAAAATTGCTTCTAAATTGTATAAATGGGCATTTAATGAGCAAGAGAGAAATATGCTGCACTTGAGATGCTGATGCTCAGTTTATATATTTCATTTACCAGAGACCTCTTTGAATGCATTTAATGACAACTATCCTGTATGCAGAGCATGTACCGACTATATTATTCAACATTACTGCCTCATTGAGATTTGAAGGTCATAACCTCCCAAGCACCTCCAATCCAAGCCAACTTTCTGCAATTGATTTTTTCCCCTGCTACTGAGGTGGATTGTGTCTGAATACACACACACACACACCACGTGAATCCCATATCTTCCCTTGTGTAATCCAAAGAAATAAGGCCTAATGAGCTGAGAGAATTTAGGTCAATGTTGAAATAATCCTCAGCAACAGAGATGACACAAGAACGCGGATCTCCTCCAGGTTCTCCTCCTCCTCCCTTCTGCGCTCTTCATCCTTAACCTCGATCCCATCCGCCCACAGCCCCCCTCCGCCTCCCGCCTGCCGAACAACACTGCATCAGCGAGCGCCCCAGGAGAAGGGAGACCTGTTCTTTAACTAGACCGCTACTAATAACTGCCACTCAAAACCACCGAGATGCGTCACTTCCCATCTGCACCCACACCTTCTGGGAAGATGCGATCTATAATGTGATTCTCTTTACTTAATCCTGCATGATAAATAATCAGAGACACCAAGATTAATGAAATTAGGGAAGCCTCCACACTGCCTGATCCACAGTACAGGAGATGACTGCTATTTTAGGCTTCTCCATAGGGTACTTCCAGAAGGCTTGGAGGGTTACATGGCCGGCCCCTCCGAGAAGCACACCGCTGCAGTGCACTATTTCTGGGCTCCTGCAGGAGGAGACAGGTGTGTGAGCGCTTTGTGGAGGAGAAACTCGCTGAAAGGTGTTATAGCACTCACTGTTTCGGGCAGTAGGGTGAAAGATAACGCAGACGCAAAATAACTGATCCCAGCACTTCCAGCTTTGCTGTAGAGAGTCAGGTCAGTGTTTGGGGATCAAAAGGTAAAGGCTCGTAACCTGCTGTTATTTTTGACCGACAGGCCCTTTGTCTGAGAAAGCTGAGTGCAGCAGCTGCCTGACGCTGCTGCATGCCAATGAGACCAGCACAGCAGTGTCAGTCTTATCATCATAGTGACAGCTGTGATGGCCAGTATTATGTTGAAATCTGCCCCTCTCTCTCATAACTCCGAACCTTGTCTCTGGCAAAAAAAAAACCCACAGAGCTGCTTCTGCTCACAGAGGCTGATAAAGAACTTTATGAATGACAAGAACAAAAAGTCAGATAGTTGCCAGTAATTGAACAGGACTTTCATGATAATGGGATATCAGAAATGGCATCTTTAGTGTGTTTCTCTGAAAGAGAAAGGTATCCAATATCTCAGCCATACACCGTCTGACGCTAACGAAGCCCCTGAAGACAAGAAGTGTGGACCTGGTTTCAAGCAGGAAAACAATGATTTGACGATATACACACTGATGTTGTCTTATGTTCTAGGGCAGAGGCCATGTCTACTTGTGAACCCCTGTTGTGATTTCTACCTTTGGTAGGCTTCAAGGAGGCACAATTACCCTGTACTTCCAAATACAAGCAAGGATTTGATCAAAGTTCAAAAATAAAACATTTTGTGGTAGCTACAAAGTATGTTTTTTTTCTATTGTCCCATCCTTTTAATTATCTTGTGACCCCTCAGAACTACCCTGCAAACCTTTTGGAACCACTGTCATATATGGAGCCCGCCTTTTTCTTGTGCTGAACTGAAATGCATAAGTTGAATAATAACAGATTCTAACGGATGAACCTTCAGCACCCAATTGGTATAGTGCTCATGTCCCGAATAAACTTCAACGATAATGATAATCTCAAGTGTAAAGTGCAAGGAATATAAAAGAGATACCTATTATTTCCTTTGTGGTAAATCCCTGGTCTAAATAAAGACCACGTAGTCTAAGAATTTGGGACATTTTGGGAAATGATGTAACAGGAAACAAATATAATCAAAACTGAATAGGCTCCACCAAATATTGTAAAGCAGCACAAAAAAAGGTTTTCCTAGGACTGTGTAACTAATGCCTGTGTATTTGATGTTATTCCTTTGTGTCGGCGTCAGAAGCACTGTCGATCATCTGATGCACTGAGTACCATTAAACAGATCAACAGATGATTTAAGTCCCCGAAAGCCAATAAACTGCCAAAATTTAAATTGAAAACTTGTTTCTAAACCGGTATTTTCCTATCAATTACCAAAAAGACAGTGTGATGATACCTGCCTCTACGAAGATGCTTATTTACCAGGATCAGCGCAAATCATTCTGACTGCAGCATATTTCATTAGCAATTCATAGCCACCACTCATCCACATGCATGTGAAGTCTAGGTGAGACATCACCCTTTAATCTTGCACTGACGCCAGCTGATAATCTCTCACCCATCGTGCGCTGGAAGACAAGCCTGGGTCGAGTAATCGAGAGTGATCATCATCTTCGCCCGACATATTACAGCAGAGCTGTGATCAGATAAAATCAAAATTGATTTTGTTCTTATGCATAAATTAAAGCAGTGATGAACTTGAGGGCTCCAACTTCCAAGGTTTTTGCAGATATGAATTACCTCCAAATGCAGGAGGCAATAGTCTGTCAGTAATGGAAATACCATAACCATCATGTTGCAACAATAAAAAGATATTCAACTAAGGATTTTATGGGCATCTAACCTGAAAGGTATAAACTCCATTTTGGTGACGAGATCATAAATGGAAACTCAGCTGGATAAGTGTGTGAGACAACAAGCAGCAACAGAGACAATATTTAGAAGATAACAAGTGATTGTATATAGTGTCAACCGCAGTACTCTCATACTCAAATGGCGAATTAACTTCCCATGTAAACTGTGTAAGGAGGTAAATACGTTTGTTATGTAAATACTTGACAGATAAGAAGCTCGATTCAGTCTGATTTATGCTGGCTTTCACTTTCTCAGCGCTAAGTAGACTTTTGCTGAAAAAGCACACACTGAAAAGTCATGACATGCACACCGTATCAAACAAACACACCACCGAAATGCATAACTTAGAGTACACCGAGGCCATACTTGTTAGATCCTGAGGAATTGACCATTTAACAAACTCTTTGACTATTCTAACGTCTATTCTAATAATAAAAGTATGGGAGCGATTGCTAATTATCCTCTTCACATGTAAATAGCTGCTTGGTCTGGTAATCCTGCGGTTGTCTCCATATCTTCAATGGTCCAGCAGTGACCATGCTGCTGCAACAGATCTGAAGCCCAAGATGAATCCATCTATCAAGGTACTATACAGGCTTACTCAGCTCACGGCACTAATGTCACCAGGCCTTTAAGTGCCGCAAGTTAGCATTACGAAAGTCAGAAATTCTTCTTATGTCATCACGCGCCTTATTGTCCAAGAAAACCGTGAAAGCAGATACAGCTACGTGAGGGCCATCAGAGGCAACTGAACATTTAGATTGTTGGTTCCATCTGCTGTCGCTTCATAACTGCTGATTTGTTCACTGCACCCTCTGCAAGCACACCTCCACTTCTCATCGAAAGCATCTGTGTCATCAAACACAGTAGCTGGGGGCAAAGTCGCAGCACCGCCCACTTACATCTAAGACTTCTGTCATAAACTTGTCTTGTGAGAGAACGTGACTGAGAGAAGTTCAACTGCAGAAGAAAATTTGGGATTTCAATGTAAGAAAAAAGGACATTCCAAATATGCAGGTCGCTAGAAAGTATTCAACTTTCCTGTTCACTCAAACAAAAGACACGCTGCAATGAGAGAAATACAGTCACTGCTAGATAAGGACACCAAATTATTCTGACACACTGGCCTTCTCAGATACTCCAGATGACTGTTGACCCAGAGATAATAACTAAAACATACAAAAGCATCTGTGCACAGCGCCCCGGAGAAGGGACAGAAGCAGAGTAAACAACACAATCTGACTTTAGCCAACAACCGAGCACTGCTCACACAATAATAAACGGAGGAGATTCATCTAAATCTCAACATGCTCTGCCCACGCATCACAGAGAGACGGCAATAACACAACAGATACCTCTTATTTCTGTATCCCCCGTTGCTCAGGTAATACCATTTGTTGCAGTGACTTGTAGTCTCTCTGTCCCTCTGTGTTCAGTTTGATGGGTTATACCTACTTTGTTCCCCTGTCAGCTGAAATGTATAAACAGAGCCACCAGAGGTCAACAAGAGAACTTCTGCTGGTGTGTGCATAGTGGCAGAGCATCGCCACAGGGGTCATTGTTGCTGTACATGAAAACGCAAACACTATTAGACAATCACAAAAACATTTGCAGCAATAGGCCTCTTTCACTACCAACACTGAGAGTAGAAATGCAGAAAGTCAAAGACGAACTCTAACAGACACAGGATTACAGGATTTTTGCATCCATCCATCAGACAATGCTTGTTTCCTTCCCCTTCCTTTTAATTTATTAAAAGATCCAAAAAATTCAGATGCTTTCCAAATCCTCCTCAAGTTTTAGCTAAGATCGTATGTAAAGACATGGATCTGAATTGTAAACTGGTGCCCATACAAGAGTACGCCTGGCCAGCCTGTGCTCACATGGGACACCCAGCACCAGTGTGCAGAGAGAGGCTAAAGACTTGATACAGGTTGAAGCTCATCAGGGGTAAGGCCCACACTCAGCAGCATCCTCTGTGGAATCTCTCACTGTTGATCGGCCTCTCACTCAAAGTAAGAACAAATGGCTGAGACACAGGAGAAAAGCAGCAGAGGCTAAAACTCATAGAGCCATTAAAGAGGATCCCCTAAACGAACTACGGCTATATGTGTACAGAGAATGCTAATTAGGCTCTACAGCAAAACAACATTATTCATGCATTACATTAATAAAATGTACTCACGGCAGTTGCTGTTGTTTCCATGTTAACCCACTGATTACCTGTCTTCATAGTTGAGGATGTGTCATGAAGTATAAACACAGCGGATTGTGGTCAGTGAGGTCTTCCCAGAAGTTAGAAAAAGGACAATGTAAAACAAAGATCCTGACCTTTGACAGGAGGCTGCATTTTCTACACAGTAGTTTCCACAGGATTCAGAGCCTTTAACACCTATTGCTGTGTGTCAGTGAGAGAAAGCATGAATTGGAATATTTGCAAAATTGTGCTTGTACAAATGCTAATTTCACCGTGACAATTAACATTATAAGCATTGTCTTGCATTACGTTATTTTGCAGAACATTTCAAGAGTATCATGCGTAGGACTGCCAATAATGATTTTATAATTGATTAATCTAATTATCTTCCTGGATAATTGATTAATCATTTGGCCATCAAACAGTAGGAAATTGTGAAAATGACAAACTACAATATCCTGCAGCCCAAGCCAACATATTCAGATTATTATTATTGCTTATTATTTGCCCAACCAACAGTCCAAAACCAGGAAGATATTCAGCTTAGAGAAAATGACCAGCAAACATTTTGATGTAATTAATTCATGAATCGTCACTTTAAAGAAAATAATGCCACAGGACTGCTTTTCTTTGTCTTTTCTGAATATTTTCAAAATTAGGACTGTTGGTTGAATAAGACAATTCAATATCACTGTGGGCTACCAGAAATTATAAAAGGATTTTATCACAATTTTCTTTACTAGACAAAACAAGTAATCAAATGAATCGATTTTGGAAATAATCATTTGGTTTTTGAAAAAGAAAGTTAAAGACATTACTTTGAGATTCAGGACATTACAGTTGTCTGTTGTTGACCAAACAGTTGATCAAGTAACAAGATATAATCATTATGCTTGGCTGCAAGCCATTACATGAGATAAAGAAAAGCAGCAATCTTCACATTTAAGAAGTTATGTACTAATAAATTGCATTTATGATAAATTATGACTTAATAAATCACAATGATCCAGATAGTCAACTATGACCACTGAATTGAACTTGCCCAGACAACAAGTCTGGTGTGGCACATGACCCTCTGGGTTAACAACAACCACAGGAGACTTACATTCAAAAATCAACAGCGAAGAAGAAAAGACAAATCCTGGTCCACCAGGTGTTCCTGATTGTGATGTTTTCACAAACCGCTGTCGGTTCCCAGCTGGCGTGCACAGTGTGTGTGTACTCCCAACACACGCCATGACCCTGCTCATTTCCCCAGCAGATGGACGAGGCCAACACCGCAGTCAGATCATCAGCAACAGGCCCTGTGGTGCAAGCGCCAGCAATCGCCTGCCTCCGCCTCCTCCTCACCGCCCACAAACCCCTGTTGACTCTATCACCACTTGCCCATCCATCGCGACAGGCAACCAGTTGCCTAGGCAACTTCAAAACCCTCGCTACCGTTTAAGTGTCACACCTATTTTACATTTTACTTGCACACCGTCTATCTTACATTCATCCATCTTATTCATGAATTTATTTCCACATCTGCTGTCTCTCTCTGTGAGCCAACTGATGCCTCAAATTCTTAACTCTACAGCCCAGATAAAAGTGTAATTCTACTGAAAATTATGAACAGCCATTATGGGACACTGCTCTATCAGTTCTACAGATGCCAAGAAATAAATATTAAGAATTTATCTTCACAAAGTAGGCCACAAGGAGGAAAAAATGGATAGAGACTATCTTCTGAAACAGAAGCTCTGATAGATGGAATATAATTTGAATTCCAATTTTAGTGTGTGCTGTTTCCACTCAAAGCAATTGATATGTGGTAGAAATGATGCTATGATAGAAAGTCAAAGGCATGATCAAAATCAATTATCAAACTACAAACAGCATGATTAGCAAATGTATAATTTCAGTTGCTAACAGTATTACATTTTAGGGAGGTTGTCTCACAGCAACTTTCCGTTAAGTAATAGTTCTAAATACATCGATATCAAAATGTTCATGGTAGATTATGACACTTTATCCATAAACCCACACACATTATTAATGAGGTGCTATATTTCTTAAAAATGACTAGTTGTTAGTGTTTCATTAGATGACCCAAGACACATTAAGAAATGCAAAAATAACAGCAGCATTTAGAAGTATTTGCGGAACCATTCACATATTAATCCACTCTTGAGTGATTTTTGCACAGTCACCCATCACCCAGCAAGCTAAACACACCCAGTTTGACTGCTGCGCAGCCATCCGACTAACCAACAGCATTTTTTCTCTCTACTAGAAAAGTCAATATGGGTATAGCACACAGGAAAACAGCCATAAAACACACACACACACACACACACACACACACACACACACACACACACACACACACACACACACACACACACACACACACACACACACACACACACACACACACACACACACAGATAAGAGAACATAAAAGTACATGGGTACACAGGCAAGCATCTGCTCCCATTCTCCTAAGCAAGCTTCCATCTGTGATCACTTCCTATCCTCATTTCAGTCTTGTTTCTCCAGAGGTGATAATAAAATACTGATGAATATTCTGCTCTTAGTTCTTTTTCCTCAGACTTGCTTTTCACTGCTGATTCTGGTCGGCCAAAGGTAGTTTTCTCAATATCTTTAGACAGAAATCTATTTTATGTTTCAAACTGCTGCATATACAGTGTTTATCTGTAATGTCAAGGATTCAGTTGCTAAATGACTCAGTCAGAGATTTAACTGTAACCTCAGCATGAACAAGCACAAAGTGTATCTGTATATATACTTTGTGATGCACATAAAGTACTATATATTTTGGGATTTTTATTGTAATGTCTTATGAAAAAGGCATAGCCTGGATTTAGACCTAGTTTAGAAGCTTGAAAATATTACATGTGGCTTTTTTTGCGAAGTCTTTTAAGTTATTCCCATCATCATACTTTCTCATAAAGGCCGTACGGTCAGCTGCACTAGCAGGTGTGAGGTATGTAGCATAGTTTATGAATATTCATGTGCAAAGCATAAATATGGTGATTTCAAAATGCTGATTGGTTTGGCTGGGTGTCTGTGCATGAGTGAGAGCAAGGGATACATATTACATGTGTGTGTGTGTGTGTGTGTATGTGTGTGTGTATGTGTGTGTGTTTGCAAGAGTTTGTGTGTCTCTGAGCCGGAGGCCGGCCAATCCAAAAAGCCATGAATGTGTAAACAATGTGCTCTGCAATTCCCAATCAACACCTCCACACCACCCACGCCTCGTAATCAGAGAGAGTGGGAGAAGGAGAGAAAAGACAGAAAAGCCATCACTGGCATTTCTCCATAATCAAAGTTGACAGAGGATAGAAATAACATACTAATCAATGGTTCTCCACATCCAGTACAGTTCAGGTCATTTCAGTTTACTTCTTTGTTTTTTGTTTTTTTTCTCCTAGAGGGAAACTTGGCTTGCAGTACCAGTATATTACAAACAATAGCTATGTCCAAACACCGCCAGCACATAGACACACATCCGCTCAAACATATGACACATTCACTAAGATGCCAAGAGCTGTGAAAAGAAGCTAATTAACCCAAGAACACAACATGACAACATAGGTAGACACATTTTTACAACAGATATCAGATGCAAAAAGACTGAGACGGATAGAAAAGATGCTTTTACGTGGATGGTTCGGGTGCTGCTTTAAAAATTAAAATACTGTAAGAAACAAAAAATAAGAAAGGATCAGTGTGTGATAAATAAACTGTTCTTAAACCCAAGTGTCGGCCTTCATCAGGTTGTCACAATCACATGTCATTTTTGAGAACAATTCATTTTTCTAGTAAAGCAGGTCTTCCACCTCTTCTGCTTCCTTTGATCAAGCTGCTAAAGTTTTATCATTTTTCTCATACTTTCCTCATTTCATCCACCCCCCCCTTCACATTTCTTGCTTTCATCTCTTACTCCGCTGTATGCTATCTTCTATCCATGCCATGCTATCCTCTCCAAGTCCATTCTGTGCTGCTCCTATGAAAGACGTCTTTTCTGTGACTTCCTTTCACTTAGTTTTTTCAATTTACCTCGCCCCAAGCCCTCCCTACTTTCTCCATCTTTTCCATCACCCTTCCTCTCACATACTTTCTCCTGTCAAGGACACGAGCTTCTCAAAGAGGAGAGAAAAAAAAATCGTATGAATACTATGAATCACCCCTCTCTTTCCATCTTCTTCTCTCTTTCCACCCTCATGCTCCCTCCTTCCATCTTGTTCACAAAGACATCTGAGCGCTGATTTCCCCCATGCCTGTCAGGGCTGGACAGAACTGGGCAACAGCAGGTAGACTCACAAAATATAAATGTATGAATAGGAAATAAACACCAACGACCGCGTGCACACAGACACACAGCGTGGTTGACAATCTGGTTGACCATCTGTCTGCTTCGTGCATTGACATAGTTGTTGTCTGAGCTTGAGGACATTGTGTAGGTCTGTGTCTGTCTATGCAGGTATGTGATAGGGTTGGTGAAATACATCAACTGATGTAAGTATTGTCCATTTCTGATTTGATGGCTTCATAGTAGGTCGTAAAATTGATTGGAGTACAAATTCCAACACATAAATACGTCCATATTATTATTTCTAAGACTATTATTATCTTGCATTTCAAGGTCCTGCGATATCAGAGGCTTTATCACCATGACACCAGCAAAACTCAGGGGAAAACAGCAAGTAGTAGTAAGAAAAAATGCATGATAATTTAGAGACACTGACTATCTACACAAAATATCTGCAACATACTAATTATCTGCCTTTACTAATACTGCTAATACTGTGAAAATGTGAAAAGGGCTCTGACCTGGCAAAGTCGAGGTCGGCCTCCCTGGACATGGTGATGTTGGTGAGGTTCTGCTGGAGAACAAAGATGTTCCTGCACATCTTCTTGATACCAGACTCACTGATCCTCTTAAAGTACTGGGCCCCGTTGATTAGAATACAGGAGATGAGATGACCCAGACCTGGTGGGAGAAAAAAAGAGAAAATGGAAGAAGAGAAAGAGAATGAGTTGCTTTAAAAATGCAGGTGAATGGTATTTCTCAGGCACCTGCTTATATTTCACCCCAGGTCTGTGCTGACCTTCAAAAATGTACTGGAACTTGTGCTGCTGCAGGGCAGCCCCCATGGCCTCCTCTATGGCTGAGATGTCCTTGTTCAGTTTGACCACCAGTGGGTCATAGTCCATGCTCTCCACGTTAGCGACAATGGCATAATTTCCCTGCTTGGTGAGGGGGATCAGGTAATGGAAACAGTGCACCCTGGATTGAAACAGGAGAGGATAGCGTAAGGGAAAGAAAGAAAAGAGAAAGAGGGAAATTAGATGTTTGAAAAAAATTTCAATATGACATTAAATGTACACCTGTTTATTTTTCTATTGATATTGATTGTTAATATGTTGAAAAACCATGACCTGTACTGATTTTCTAAACATGGGAATGATAAGGAGAAGAAGGCAGAGAGCCTCATGTAAAGAGGTTTGTATGAAGTATATTATTACAAACAAGTTTTACTTTAGTGGGCACTTCTCAAGCCCTGCTAATGTTAATACCTACTCTCACACCTGTAATTTCTACGCAATTCACTATGTTCAGGGTACTTATAATATATCCATTTATTCAGCTACCACAACATCATGGCTGGATACTGTTCAGCCAATAAATCTGATTAGTTAAGGGCAACCTATAGAGTGCAGTGATAAATACACTCTACAACTCTTATATATTTATATAAAAAAGCTTCCATGTCTAATAAATTTTCAGCCCTCTCCCAGCCTTGTACTTGAGGTCTTGTATTGAAAAACCACAGCTTGAGGATTTCTTGGGTCTCATTCATACTACAAGTTCGTCATGTTGAAAAACAACAGTGAACTGTGCCTTCAAAACCATTTAATTACATTCATAGAAAATAAGCAAGAGAAGCACTATTTTATGCTAAAATGTATTTTAGATGTTTTGTAATTGATTTTTTTTTCCCCAGGAGAAGTTGAATGAAGATGCAGTACAAACACAGATCTGTGCTATTGACCAATAAGCCACTACAGTGATGTAATTGTAGGTTAAAAACCTTGCCGAAGGGTTTTTCTATCCACTTTTCTTGGATAGATTTTCTTGGCTGGTAAAATGACATGAGCAAGACTGATTTAACTTACGAGAGAACAAATATCAGAAAATGTCAAACAACATTTTTTATTCACTGTATTTCTGAATCACTGTTTTGCAGCATCTCACTTTGGGGCTCTAAACAAAAAATAACCATAGTCTTGAGAAGCAAAACAACCCTAGCGCTAGTTTGTTTGTGTTAATATTCTAAGCCAATGGTAACATGCATCTTTAAGGACTTTTGGAACTATAATGGGTAGAGGGGATGAATCTTAACCTATCCTTTAACAATACAATTCTTCTCTCTGTTCCTTTAAACACCTACATCTTAGTCTAAGTTCCTTAAGGTCCATAGATGGCTCATTTCTGTCTAGACTTGAGGAGTCAATACTCTCATAAGTCCATAATCACAGCGCCCCGAGCAGAAAGGTATAAAATGATATGGGTGAATGTCTGTTCCCCTTAAGGCAAAGCCAACAACTACACCGCACTCTCAATGCCTCCATCTCACTTCCTTCTCTCTCTCTATTCAATCATTTCTCTCACTTAGATACTGTATCTCCCTTCTTTAACCCCTACAACCACTTTAACCTCCGCACTCATCTCTCTCTCCCATCTCCTCCACCCTCCCCTCTTGCTTTCTTCCTCATGGCTTCATTTAGCTGGTAGCACTATCAGGGGAAATTCACTAGATGGGGAGAGTCAATGGAGTGTAGCATATAGCTAGACATCAGCCTCAGGGAGGGTTTTCTACTGAAATCATAAACAATATTGCATAAGCTACACAATAGTCTGCAGGGAAATAGTGGTACATGGAGGGATAGAAAGAAGGGGAGAGGGATGATGGAGGACTATTAGTGGTTGAGGGGGAAGAAAGTATATGGTGTGGTAAATTAACTTGGATATTGACATTCAAAACACACATTCAAAAGATGGTAAAAAAAAATTCCTGAACTTGTGCATTTAGGATATAAGTGTGATGAGCAAAGATTATCAGCGAGATAATCTTTGCTCATATGATTTAATGACATGTCCTCTGAGCTTATGTGTTATGATCATGGTACTAAATGATTTAGAGTCACGCTGTAACAATCTGTGTTTCGTTCAGTTGGGAAGAGTAAAATCAACGAACTCCAGACTTTATGAGGAGAAGGTGAGAGTAACATACATAATTTCACGTGTCAACTGAGACTTATAGCACATGCCAGACGTGTGATACAGGTGTGATACAGGTGATACATGTTTAAACTCTGAGGTTATGGCTAAGATAATTTTAACAATATGAAACACCTGTGCATGTTTCTCTGTGTGAGTGAGTCTCTCCTGCCTACCTGACCTCCAGGTGTAATACCAGGAGACAACGGTCTGCAATGTCCTGAAAGCCCCTGGACAGGTCACTCAGGGTCTGGAGAATCTGCTCCCTGCTGCGTTCACTCTCACCAACCTGACTGTCTGCTGAGGATGGAGACGCGCCTGAGTGGGCAGAGTGGACAAGAGGACACACACAGACACCATTAACAAACACAATCATACCAAACAAGGGCAGCAGAAGAGGAGAGAGGGACTGGATGCTGCTGAAGTGCTCTTGAACTCCCACCAGTTGACCTCTAACACAGTATCATATCATTGTTATCACTGTGAGCTGTCTGTGCACACACCTATTGTACTGTACCCCATGGCAATACACATATATACCATTTCATTCTGACGTAAACAGGCACTGTAAATGACACCGGCTCATACAGTACACACAAAAGAAAGCCACTAGTTTAACACACTTCCTGAGTCCTTCAGCATGTTCTTTACTTTCTTCTCGCCACTTGTGCTGACACAGCAGGAGCATGTGTCAGTGCACTGCATTGTAAACCATACAAAGGACCTATGTGTGCGTGTGTGTCTATGTGTGTGTGTGTGTGTGAGTGTACGCGAAAACAGAGAGAGGACCAGAGAGCAAGAGAGCATGATGAGTGTATATAAATTCAGCCTGGTGTAGATCAATGGCCATAAATTAGCAAGGGGAGGAAAGGGAGAGAAATTGGCCCCGTCAGTCATATGTAAGTCTATTTGGTCAATGAGGCGAGTGTGTGTGTGTGTGTGTGTACAAAGAGTGACTGTTGAGCAGAAGAATGCAGGGGTCCACGATCGATGTGCCGCAGTCAAAGCCAGCTCCCCAGTTACTCTTCCTGCCCTTCCGAAGGTCACACACGCAGGTACGCATGCACGCACACGCACAAAACGCTAAGGACTGAGTGGCACCAAGTCTAAACTAAGGCCAAAATAACTGGGTCATTTGTCTTCCCTCTTTTGAGTCGTATCCCCAAAAACAGATGGAATATATTTAGCTCCAAATGTGTTACACTGAACGATTCCCATAAAGCATTCCTCTACCCAGGCCAACTAAATTCGCCCTCACCGAAACAAAAAAAATAACTCTGTATTCATTATTTTGTCATTATTTCTTCTTTCCAAAAGTCTGCTTGCATTTCAAAAGCTACCAATTCACAGCTAACTCTTACATGTTAGATGTTTCTTTAAAAAAGACAGAAAAAGAGGGCTTTATATGTTGTATCCACTAAGGGCCCAAAACCAACATATTTAAGTGTGGTTGTATATCACTCCTGGAAGCATCTGGCATTAGCATATACACATCATTGTTGATGTTCTGTCTTGTAAACACTGTATGCCCGTGAAATCATCAGCCTAACTGCTATGACGCCTCTGTCCTTGTTTACTACAAAGATGAATAACTTTGCATATTCCCCGCATTAATAGGGCCGAGTTAAGTTCAAAACCTGACTGCACACACCGTTTGAAATCATAAGCTTCATTAAAAAGTTATTCTTTACTGTATATTGGCATGGTGTGTGCTCACATCCATGTGTGCCTCTGTCCCCATTACATTTGCTTTAAATTAACTCCTGATAAGACGAGAAACCATTGGCTTAGGCAAACAGCAATGAGGTATATGTCATAGCCAACCAATTAACAAAGCAAAGACTGCCAGCTTTGTCATGTGATGGCAGAGGGAGCTTCTCATATGGCGTGTGTGCCTTTCATATAGAGATAAGTACGAGAGATTTTATTTCCTAACCTGAGGTGTGCATGTGATGTGTGGCGTTGTGTATTTAGAAGCGCTAAGTGCGACTACTACATGTACAAACCTACTTGCTAATTAACTGTCTTCTTGAGTACACCTCTTGATAATGTGTGTGTGCAGTGTGTGGGAGAACACCGCAGTGCAGAGAACATCTGCAGCGGTTAGAGGCAGTTTATAACCGAGCACTTCAAGTCAAAGACCTGCAACACAAAGACCTGGACTTTAACTGAACAAATAGTCAGAACTCTGATAGATAGTCTAAGTTTGCTGTTTGCTATAAACGTCTAGTTGTTGATCAGACTAAAAGACCTGACTGCCTGGGCAATGTGCTTCAAATTGCTCTGTTCACTCAAAAGAAAACCATTATAGGGACAAAATCTGTGATTTTTATAACAATCCTCAATCATACACAAGCAAAAAAGCTTGTATATTGCAGTATCAAAAAGCTCAGACTTTTCTCACAATTGTTAGTGAACCACTAATATGATTCCTCTTTTTAATCAGTGTCATTGTTACCACAGCAGGAAACACCACCACAATTTCTAAGATAATTAAGGGGTAAGGGTAGCTAACATGTTATTTCATATTAAACCAGTCTGACAGCAAAACTAAGACTGGTTTAAATCAATAGACTAGTTTAACATATCACATACTCTGAAAATGTCAATCAGTGTTACTGTATAAAATCCATACGATCTCTACACTAGGGACTGTCTCCTCTGCCAGCAGACAACAGAGCACCACAGATTAGATCTTTAGGTTGGTAATATCAGTAACGATCCTGCTAAATGAGACACAGGAACAACAAACAGGATTGGTCTTAACATAGAATAATCAGCAATGATTTCTCAAGGGAGCAGAACATAATGACATTAATTGACTTCATTTGATTGGATTTAGCTGAAGTTGTTTATTCTCCCTGGTCACCTTATCAGATCATAAATAGATACAGAACCCAGCACTGGCACACAAAACTGCCACTCAAATATTCAGAGAGAAACCTGAAAGCAGTGGTCTATGACATTATTGATGTCTACTGGCAGCAAAGGAATGGTAGCGACATCAACAAGTGTTTGGTGCACCTAGCAGTGCAGTGACTGTCATTTGTGCTTACAGAAAGTCATACTTAAAGCACCTGAGAAAAGGTACGTGTATATTTGTCAGATATAGACGATTTTGTTCTCTGTGTGCCTCTTTTCTTCACTTTAGATGATGTGAGAGAGTAAGAGCATTTCACTTGCTCTGACTGTGGGAGTGTTCTCCCTCCAAGTGTGTGTTTATGTGCACAGAGGCGTGTGTGAAAGTGACTCGAAGGCTTCTGTTTCCTCTCATGTGCATTATACTCACTCACTTTGGCAGCAGACAGGAGAAAAAAAAGGGGGGGCTCACTGTGGCACACACTGCTGGAGGTCTCTCCAGGGGGTGTCCGTGAAACACACACACACACACACACACATACACCAGAAAACACACGCACACAGATACACAAACACACACCGAATCCTACTGCCACCCCCCTCCAGCCTGTACCGCTTTGATGATGCGACGAAGGCATCGCAGCATGGGGGGCACCATTAGAGTCAGGGACAGACGGGCAAAAGGAGACGACTCATTGGTCTTGACTGACAACTTTCTTGCTCTCTTTTTTTCTCTTTCTGCTTCCTCTTGCTTTTCTTTTCCCTCAGAACCGAATTACTCCCATCTCTTATTTATAAGTTCTTTGGGTATGCATGATTAAATGTGAGGATATGTATGTGCTTGGTGTGTATCTATTTATGTGCCCATGTGTAGGCATGCGCGCGTGTGTGTGGTGTGCTTATCCAATTATTTTTGAATCTCATCTAAGAGAAACGTCTGTTGCTTGCCATCTGCAGAAGATGAGGGTGGCAGACATTAAGAGAGAAGATCAGTGATGGAATTCACACTCTTAGACACATAAAGCATGCAGATGCATACAAACCCGGACAGTTTGTATTAACACACACCCAATCTTACCCTCATTACCCTGTCTGCCATCGAGTGCACACACAATACATTAAGAAACAAGAAAACAATATGACTAGACATTTTCTGTGGCGCTGACAAACACAGATGCTGAAAATCTGATAAAAATGATCTGTTTTCTTTAAAAAGTACAACATGCCTTACCTCTTAACAGAAGAGAAAACGAAAGAAAAGATAAGCAAAGGACAGTATCCTGCAGGGGTGCAGTGATGAATGATTCATAAATGACTGACTGAGTAAGAGAATAGAGGAGTTATTAATTATTTTGCTGCCTCTGGTAGAGGATGAACATCTGCACACGGGGATCTGAACTTCTGTCCAGAGAGAAAGGAAGAAAACGAGAGTGGAAAGAGAGAGAAAGAATAAAACTGAGAATGAGATGAGTACGATTTTGAAATGTGAAAACCCCAAATTGCTTAATGGTGTCTTATAATGAGAGAGAAGAAAAGTATGCTAGGCATTTTGGACCGAAACAAAGGGACGGATGAGCAAAAAAAACAATATTTTGACTACTGAAAAAACAACACCATCATCTCCCACTGCAGCTACTGCCTTCCAGGCCTCTGCAGCGAATAAGAATGTGTTCTAAGTCAACTTGCCTTGTTAAATGGAGTCAAGAAAAAATCGCTGCTAAAGGGCAAAGACCTACACTCACCATAGTCAAGGTTAGAAAAGTGCATTCCATAAGCCCTCAAACATGCGGCAGAGAAACCACTGCAGAGAGAGGGGGCCACATGATTATCGTCTAGAAACCCTGCAGCATAGATTAGAGGCCTGTTTCTACGCACCTAATGATGATCAGGCCTCAGACCTGAACACACACATTTGCACACAAGTACGTAATGTGTTTGAAGACAGAAAAGTGTCTGCAGGAAAGTCTGCCCACCAGTACAACCGTTCGTTGATCTCCAGTTTGCAGGTCGTTGCTCGGTACACAAAGATCCGACATGGCTGCAAGGCACACTGGCAAATATTATTTAAAAAATCTAAAACATACACACAGCAGTCAAAAAAAAAAAAGGCCTGTCAAGCTGACATTGCTCCTCAGGCGTCCTTTGTGTGTGTGTGTGTGTGTGTGTGTGTGTTGTCGGGTAAATATTGTCAGAGTGGATTAGAAGTTCAGTGCGGCGACCAGATGGGTGATAAGGCCTTTTCTCCAGCCACCTTCACGGCCAATCACCATCAGAGGGTCTGTCTGCATATACACCACACACAAATAGTCCTCTTTACCAGCACACACACACACACACACACACAGGCTGACTTGCTCTACAGACATTCTTAATAATCTGACACACACAAACTTAAACTGAATCAGCATCATGAGGGAGCTGAATGAATCCAGCGTGTATACTATTATCAGTTCTTTATACTTCAGAGCATAGCAATATGTGTATCTACACATCCAGTACAATTCAATCACACAGGAAGGTGATCAAACCGAACGTCCACTGCAAAGATCACCCAGCCATGGACAAAATCTACCAGACCCTTACCACTCAAAGTAGAAGAAAAACAAAAGAACAATGTTCGCACTGCCAGGGTGAGGGAAGGATGAAAAAAGAAAACAGAGAGAGGAGGAACGAAAGAAAGAAATACCAAGACAGAGTGAGAAAAGAAAGTAAGAAAGGGGGAATGAGAGAACGAAAAGGCAAAAAGAGGGAGAGGAAAATGAGTTGTTCATACCTGACTGCTTCTGTAATATAAAATCCAATTTGGAGAGGCATAGACATGAGGAGGGGGGGTGGGGGTGGGGGTTGGAGGATGAGATAAGGTGGGGGTCCTTTTTCCCCTGCTGTACCCTTGTCCCATCTTACACAGTGCATGCTTATGTACACACGCACACACGCACACACACATTAACACCCACACCTACACACACGAAGTCCGTCATCAGCTCAGCAAACACTAAATAATGAACAATACGGAGGCTGTCCCAGCATGATAAGTGGCTGCCCTATCCTTCCCATTAATGCCACCCGCCAGAATTAATGATAATTATGTCACGTCCCTTCCCGTACTTTTATTGAATTCTTATCTATGAATAGACGAAGAAAGCTGGCGTCAGAGTGAGAGGGGAGGGAAGAGTTTAAAAAGAGATAGTGACAAAGTCAAGCCCAAATAAGAATATCTGAAAATTTCTCATTTAATTATTTGATGTCTAAAAGAAAAGTTGCGATACGGAACAGCGAAATAGTTCAATGAGCAATCAGAGGTCTGAAGCTAGAGAGTTGTGACAGTGGCTGATAAAGGTTGAAGCCCTCTCTCTATCCCTCTAGGAAAGGTGCATAATTTACCAGAGTTCTGCCAGAGGACCAAGATACTGCTGCGAACATGGCTAAGTTTCTTTTCCTGGTGCTGTAACACAATAACTACAAAGGTGAATGAAAAGCTCTATGAAAAACCATCACATATCTAAATGGTTATTTCTGAGAAAATTACGACATTTGAGCTTTTTTTCAAACTGAATTTTAAAGAGCATCATCTTTTCAAAACTGACACTATCATATCCTACTCTTGAAATTCAGCCTGATGTCATTTTTAAATATGTTAAATATTGAACGAGAGACAGAAAGACATAAACAACACATCAAATAAACACAGACTTCTGCATGAGACTGAGGAAGTCTGACATCTGTTTATGTTTTATACTGCAAATTTCTACTATAGTTTTGATGACATAAGCTCACCCTACAGTAAGAGTCATTAATGGGGGTGATAACTCCCTGATTGCCATCATGTGACACTAATAAAAATATATGGACTTGAAGAAGCATATTACAAGATGTTGGAATCTTTATGGGGAGAATAAGCATGTTCTCAATGTGATGAGGATAAAAACATTACTGTAATGATAAGTGATTAACAAGATCTACATTAAGACTCTATGTGTTGGATGGAAACACACACACACACACAAAAAAAAAACACACCTCATTTTGATCGGTGATTACTGAAGTGATGACTGAGCTGGGAATATATGAAATGCTTTTAGGAGTCCTGATTAGGGCAGACATTTATGCACACACACTTGCAGAGGTAGATCCAACCATAATGAGTGTGTGTGTAAAGTGTTCTTTGACAACTCCAGTGGAGAAGGTAATGAGTGTGTGATAATACACTCAAACAAGAACTTAATGAGGCACAGGTAAGAAGTGTTGCTACAACAGCACTACAGCTAAGGATGAGAAAACTTCATGTACCCCTGACTGTGATCCAACATAAACCATCCAGATGATGTTTTTAATCTGCAGTGTTTTCTGATCAATAACTGCCTAATGACCTGAGAGACTGGTAGTGTCTCCCGGAAAACATATCCATGATGCAATATTGCACAATACTGAAATATATAAGCCAGTAGAGGATGCATGTTGTTTGAGAGGCTTGTCCCCAGATGCTTCCAGGGTTGAAGCTTCACTAAACCGGCGCACTCTCGCAATCTGTTGGATGTCACGTGAGCTCTCTCACACTTTCTACAAACGTACACTCTGGATTTTCTTAAACACTGTTGTATTTGACAGCCGTGAAGACGCTTCTGTCTGTGCCAAACTGGAAAAACAAGAAGCCGAGGAAAGAAAATGACAGAACAGAATAATCTGATTTTTGGTGCAGTGCAACCATCGCAGAAGCAGAATTCATGTGTCAAAGACAATGTAAGGTTTTTCATTATGCAGAATAAACAGCAACAGATGTCTGCGTTGGCGACGGTGTAACAGTTGTAGGCGCAAAATGCACCGCATATGTCAATGTTTGTGTCAAAAATATTACCATGTTTTGTTTAATTTAATCCCATCAACAGAATAATGTCTTTAGAGATATCCAGTTAGTAGCATTGTTTTTGGTAAGTTTCAGAGAATGCAGTTAGATATGTGAAAAATACCAGCATACGGACTATCAATCACTTTGTATCTATCATCTAGCTTTGCGTATATGCATAAATACGGGACAGAGATGAGCGCCTGATCATGAAACAAAGTATGAGACCTCAAATATGTTTCTGGGAGAAAGGAAGATGAGGTGAAGAGGTCATGTTTTTCATTAAAATTAAGCATTTGCTACAATAGCACCCGGTACTGTTGAGCTAATGTCCACATCCCATGTGACACTTTTCCTTACTTACTGGAGGCATGAGGCAGGTTGGCAAAGAACGTCTTGAGGCGACCAGCAAGCCACTCCATGCTCTCGTGAAGGTTGGCAAGAGCCTTCAGGTCACTGACGTCACGAAGGATCTCATTCTGGGGGATTAACTTGTCTCCCAGGTTCCCTGTCAGCACCTCTGACTCCTTAGCAAAGGCCGCTCTGTGAGGGATGTCAGAGTTTGTGCAGTTAGAGGGACAGACACAATATGTTTGCTGGCAGAAAAGAAAAACACCACCAGTAAGCACCTATTAATAAAAATGAAAACAGCGTAGGGACAAATATACGTATAATGACGTACGAGGAACGACTATTAAAGAGCCCATAATCAGTCTACAGTATTAAGTTATTTGAAGGAAATTATTGGTTTGCTGGTTGGACTCAAAATGCCCGGTCTGCAGGGGCAGTGTGTGGCTTACATAAATGCTATAATGGAAGTCAATTTCCAAAAGTTAAAACATAATGGACTGCTGAATGGAATAGATGTGCAAATGTATGAGTGTGCCTGTGTGAGCATTTTTATTTGAGGAGGATTCTAATTTTATGGCAATCTCATGCTTATGTGCACAATGGCTTCTTGATGTAGGATTAAATAAGGGCCTTGACCTTTACAGTGATGTGTGAATGTCCAAAATGGGTAAACAGGAAAAGGGGACTATAAACAGGGTTGATAGCTAGATAAACAGAGAGATGAGTGGAGGATAACAAGATAAGAAAGTTGGACATGGTGTTGAGAGAGAGAGGCACAGTGAGTCACTTTAAAAGAAGTAACTCAACAGTCTGTTGGAGAGAAAAACAGCAGGTGATGGAGAATATTTAGAAATAGAAAAGAAACAGAAGGCAGAGATTTACAGGGTGGAAAAACAAAGACAAAAAGATCAAAACCTCTTCTGCATTATATTAACAATCACGTGTGGTTTTGGGTGGATAATTAACTTTGGAGACTGTTAAGAAAGATAGGGAGAGAGGGAGTTGGATGTTGGCTAACTGAATCTCGACACCACAGTGCTGCAAACACATGGCATGTGGACTGGCCTCCAGAGTCACTGGGATGCCCACAAGATCAAGATCCTTTGAACAACAGATGGGTAAAATGAACACCGGATACACAAGCACATAGTTTCTCACTCTCACATAGGCATGTGCAGCTTATTAATGAGGCTTTATTAAAGCACTTGGTTGCCAGTCGTGCAGAAGTTAATCCCCCTTTCATAGTGATGAAAACATCTACGGCTCTCAAATCAAACAGCCTTATGGTCTCCCTCTTGCTATCTCTGTGCTCTCACAGTGTGTGTGTGTGTATCTGAGAGAGGGAGAGAGTACACACAACAGATTGACTTTCTTTGGCCACATAACCAATTTATTTATTTACTTTACTATTCCGCTCCGATGAGCTTCAGCGTTCCCTGAAGAGTGCGCACATTCAAAGGCAATTTCGATAAGACTGACCCCCCCTTTTCCTGCCTCCGACTGCTCTCCTTATATTTTCCTATTTTGTTCTGCCCTCGTTTCCTCACTTCCCTCAGATAGAGGGTGTTTAAAAGAGCAATCATGACTTCTTTTATGGGTGCATCTTAGTCAACAAGAGAGGGTTCAATAATATGTGAATAAAGGAGCGAAGACGGGAGGGAGGGATTATTTGCGTGATTGCTCAAGAGTGATTGTGTGTGTTTACCTCGGTGTGTACCGTGTGTTCCTGTTGCCCTACTTGTTTGAGTATAGGTTCTTTATGGCAGAACTGTAAATGTGCACATGCATGGCCATATGTACATTTGCATGACCAAGTACATACAGTATGTTCTCTGTGTACATTTGTGCGTGTACCTGGTGAAGTCTTCCTCATCCTCTCTCTTCTGTCTGGTCTGTCTGGGTTGGGCCATATTTGCCCAGTTGGGGAGTGACTGGAGCAAACGACTGATGTCCTCATCTTTAGACCAGGAAGCACTGATGGTCAGCTTCTCCTCACACTGGACTATACCCCTGAGAACACACAGACACACAAACTCAGACATGACATTATAAAACATGACATATTTGTCTGCTGTTGTATTAACAGACAAAATAAAAATAAACAACTTTTATTTGTGCTAATCTTAGCATGATACCAAGCTAAAATGTACAGTTAGTTGTTAATATCATGCATGTGGCATTTTAGCATGCTAATATAGCTTGATAGCATTGTATGTTAGCATTGTTATTAATACATGACTGAGGCTGAGGTGAATTAATTCTTTAATTTTAGGGTTATCCTGTCAGGAACTGAGGTGATGAAGGAATGGTTATTCTTACCTGCTGGTGGCGCTAGACGAAAAGTTAGGGGATAACCAAAGTTTATAGCATTAATCCTCTACAGACCAAGAACGGCTGTGCCACATTTTATGGCAATCCATCTAATAGTTGTTAAAATATTTCACTTGAAAATGTTGACTGTCAGACTACCAGTGCCCAAGAGCAACACAGCAAGTATAGCTAAAAATTAGTTGACTGCATATCTAAACAGACAAGAGTAGTGGCATTAACAGTCAGGTAGTTTTGTACTGACGTATAGAATAAAATTACAGCAGCTCTGACTTGGCATTAAGACTAATTGGGGCAGACTGCCAATATGTATTTGCTTTGTTTGGTCGTGTCTGGGCTGGAGAAGCTGCTTGGTTCTGCCATTAATATTACACTAATACCTCACACAGGAGATACAAGCACTGCAGGGTATCACAGCCACGCACACATAAAGTAAGAAGGGCGGTTGAGAGAGACACAGAGAGAGAGAATGTAAATGCAAACAGCAACACAGAGACGCAACACCGCACACACAAACACAACCATGCACATCCACTTTGGCAGTCTCTGTTGGGCTTGTCTTTATCACCCGGAGGCCCCGGTGAGACTGAGGCTGACCTGTGGCAGAGTCCAGATGGACTCCCAGCAGTCTGTCAGTCCTTTCCTGTGTCTCCTGGCCTGTTCATCACTCCCTCTCTTACCCCCCTTTCTATATTCTCTAGCACTCCCTTTACCTAGCCAGGTGTTACATGGTCGCAGGGGAGCACAGATGGATGGCCTTTCATAACACCAATGTGTGTATGTGTGATTGCAGGTGTGTGGAAAGCAGTTAGAACAACAATCAAACCCCATTCCACGCTATAAAAACTAAATATTCTGTGCTGCAAGCCCTTCGTAAAAATGCACACTAGCATTTTCCCCATTATTTTATTTTCTGTTTTTCGTTGGTTGTAAAAACTTCAGCTTATGTGAGATGACTAACCAAGAGTCTGCCAAGGTTTCACTGAGGAAAGCTTCCATATAAGCTTTGCATTTATCCTAACCTTGATTTATTCCTACAACAGTTTACTATTCAAAAGCCAAGAAGATACTGAAATCTTGTTCACTCTCTGCATGAGATGAGAGCAACACTTACAGTTTCTAAAATGTAATCACAGATGTTCTGCGTAATGTTGTTTTGTTGGGTTTAGCAGGTTTTAAGAGCCCAGTTATCATAAATCATACTCAACACAGACAACTAGAATTCAAATAAAACAAAAAAACAATTTTAAGCAGCTGTCATCCTGCCATCCATCATCATTCCAGCTCCTGTAGCAGGTGAGCTCGACTCTTTCCCTTCTTTTACCTGTAGGCCGTGTTGCAGATTTCCTTGTACTCCTTGAGCCTGTCGCAGACCATTTCGAGGAACTGGTTGGAATAGGCACTCAGGTCCTGC
The DNA here is from genome assembly GCA_033238685.1 of Lates japonicus. Taxonomy (NCBI): domain Eukaryota; kingdom Metazoa; phylum Chordata; class Actinopteri; family Centropomidae; genus Lates; species Lates japonicus. Next base: position 34,940 of record BRZM01001668.1, on the reverse strand, counting down.
ATCAGGCTCATTAGATCCTGGATGGATTTCTCCACGACCACTGTGCTCTAGAGGCAAAAAGAGGAGCAGTGTTTGGTTTGGTTGAGCTTTCAACTGTACGAAGAGAAAAACAGACAGTAAAACACACGGGAAAATAAAAGGGGACTGGATTTCATGCAAGTGTCATCAGGTCAGATCCAGTCTGCTGTAGTGCCAGTGTAATAGGATGGTTCTACGTTCACTTATCTATCTGTCACCTGCGGCTGGACTGATGACTGGTGCTGGAGAGCTTGTCGAAAGTCGTAACACTGTACTGGTGGAATAGATGATTCTTTGTCTGTAAGTGAATCAGCATGGGCACACACATATTGGTGTGTGTTTTTGAACTTCTGTGTCATGTGTGTGTGTTCTCGGGCTGGAAAACGAGTGTGTGTGCATTTGTCACAGCGCGCCCATCACCAGGAGCCACGGCAGGGCTGTGACAGCAGCCATTACAGATTAACCACTCCTGCGTGACTAATAGCTGGCCCGGGAACAGCAGCAGATCGGCTTCATATCCACCAGACGCACTCACACATACACACGGAGAGCAAACTTTTCAAAACACACACCTTTGAGCAATTCAAGAGCTGTTAAATGAGATTACAACTCAGTATGTTCCAGTTTGCCTGCTCCTAGCACTTAACCAATCTATCCTACATCTCCAATAATAGTGATAACTTGCTATTAGTCTGGCAATAGCCCCGATGCACATACTGAGACTTACTGCAACTACAAAAGCAGTACAGTGTCTGGTGTGGAGTAACCATAAAAAGATACACAAACAGGGAAACATATGATTTCTATTCATCATTCATAGATTATTACTATTCAGCTCACTATTCTGCCTGTGTAAACTTAATATGTCCCATTGTTTAAGAGTGAAATGGAAAAGTTAATAGCTTTGTCGAGGATGAATAAAACAGAAATGACCTGCAGTAGATGCAAACAACTGCAGGAGTAGGTAGAAGGTATTGCTCCATGCTTTTTAGTGCTGCCTGCCAAAACCAGGCAGAAAATATAGATAATCACATCGTCTACTCGAGAAGAAATGGTTATGAATTACCCATATGAGATATGATATCAATTAAAAGCCTGAATCCAAGAGACTTAATATGTACAAGCCTGTGTGCTATAGGGATGAGTATTATCTCTATTATTTTAGCATTAATAATACATTATTAAAATAGGTCCGTTATATTAAAGGCCAGTAGCTAGCTGGCTGCAAAGACTGTAGGGGGCAGTAGCGACTGTAATTGATCTTCAAAAAATATGGAGGTACCCCTGATGTGATAGAATGATATTAATATTAATAGCTTTTTCTCTTTTTCAGTTTCCCCCTCGCTCATTCTGTCACAAGCAGGCAAGCATACACACACACACACACGCGCGCACACACATACACACACAAATGGCAGCCACTCCACTGAGGGAAGTAATGATCCATAGCAGTGCCCATGCCCATGGAGTGCTAACCAAGGCCTCGTCTCTGCCAAGGGAGCACCCTTTAGTGTCCATGCCTGAATCCCTGTCAGCTTGCCAGGGTAGGAAGAAATACACAGACCCTGCAGGAGGGCTAGCTGTTAGTGTAGCTCAGGCAGCAGCTACCTACACTTTTTAGTGTAGGCTGGTGGTACTGTAAACCACTTTATATAACACAGTAATAAGAAAAAGAAGTGGCAATGACATTGCCACCGATTTCTGTTACCCTGACTACGGTGATAATGCAGTGATAATAATATGCTACTTTTGTGATCCCTGAAGGGAAATTCTCTTTTTCACTTGTCTCCTCCAGGGAGGTCAGGTAGTAGAGTCAGCACTGCTGAGGCTGCAAGGGATTCAGTGGGTGGCTCGGGGAAACTTCAGCAGAGTGCATGACTGACTCTCTCTCAGACAGCAAGTCCATATAAATGGAGTGCATTAGGGTACTGGAGTTTTTATGACCCATTTGACTTTTCAAAAATTAGATTATTTAGATAAATCAAAGTGGATTGATTTAGTACATTCACAGCAACAATGCTTTTGGGGAAATTGAACTGCTGCAACTGCAAGAACTATTACTGCAGCAAGTACTGCATTTACAAAGTAAATGCCATTCATAAGAAAAGGGTAAATGTAGAATACATAAACAGCTGATACCTTCAATTCTGTTTTATTAAGCAATAATGAATTAATACAAAAGTGCAGGAGCGCCGATTCCCATATTTTCGGGATGTACTTAATACTGTAGCTGCTCTTTAGTATAAGCAGCAGCTGGTTTTTAACACATAAAAAAATTAGATTCATTATTTACAATGTGGGGAAATATGAGAGATTTTACTTTCCAGTAGACAGAATTCAAGAAAATCCAGTAAGAAAAAGAATAGGAAGATTCTTAAATTTAGAGAGAATAACAACATGCTATTGTCAAAAAGTTGAAGTGTACTCAGAGTCATAACAGTGTCCCCTTCATTCTCGCTGTCTCCACTTTGAGGACATAGAGCTCGATAGCAGGCCAAGTCAGTGAATGGAGAAGAGTAAACAATGGATGCCTGATCCATTACTCCTGCTCTAACAAATGCTCTTGTGCCCGGCTCCCTTGTCTAATTCTGCTCATTTAACACAGCCATTTGTCTTAGGCAGCAGAAATCATTAAAAAGTAATCAAGGGACAGATTGAGAAAGGGAGGGCTGAGAGAGAGAGTGAGAGAGAGTGGTAGAGAGAGCGTGTTCTGCTACGTCTCCTCTATCTTACTTGGGAAACAACATGCACCGAGGAGGCATCTCTTTCTATGTCTATCTTACTCCATCCTTCTCACCCTCTAATGTTTCACGTTTAAAAGTCAACATGAGAAAAACACCCATATTTCTCTTGCAATTCTACTTCACAGTGTTGTATTACCCCTGAAACCGAGCTTGGTTGCACTTTGCTTCCACTCTTTTACATCATTACTACGTAAAAGCATAGTCATCAAGGACAATTAGACTTGGGTCTTGCAAATGGATCGCGGAATTTGCTGGGGTAAACTGCTGTCGTTAAGAGTGAAATGAAGGCCACGGCCATAGCAGTTTAATGACAGCAACAAGGCAGAGCTAGCACTCAGACTGGCGCCTCAGCAGAAAAAGCTGTTAATGCACGGTCATCACTACAGAAACCACCCTGAGCCGCCGCTAGAAGTAGTTACTTCCTTTGGCGGAAGGGAATGATAATAATACAGTAAGAGTGCGGGGATGTAATCGCTTAACTCCTCCATGTGGCTGCATTCTGTCGGCTAAATGCGAAACGTCATCCTGAGGTAGACAAAGAAAGATGAAAAGAGGAAGTGTATTTTATTCACTCAGGCTCACTTAGACTATGTAAGGTTTCTGTAGTGTGTTTTCTGAGATGTGGAAGTGGAGGGGAGACCCAAGGGCCTCAGGTTTGAATCGGAAACGGATCATGGATTTCCCCATTAAAATGGCGGGATGCCCCTCAAGGTTGTTGCGAAGGGGTCAGAGTGTTTAACCCCCATGCTCTCTGCCATTTTGCTCACGCCCTGACCCCAAATCGCTGACTCGTGTAATGCCTCTGCCTCTGCCATTCACATGTGTGATCAAGGGTTGCCAAAATAATACACACTCAGCAGCGCTCATACACAGCTGCACACACCCACGCATCAACAAGAACACACACAAAGATAACCTCTGTCTCCCCCAACCTCTTTTCCCACACACACACACACACACACATACACACATGCTGTCCCTCTCCTGGGTAAAGGAGAGCTGGGCATGAGTGGGACATTGTCTTGACAGATCATTCATCAAAGTCAGCGTAGAGCCACACTTCTAAGACTCCCCTGACACACACCGGATGGCCCTCATGCTTGTGCCAGCTCAACCAAAACACACGCTTCTTCGCGCGTGCGAGTGGGTTCGCATTCAAGTTTGTTTAAGCTCTGACAACTGGGCAGTGCACCTTTTGTCTTCTCAAGTGTGCATAATGTCACTAGAAAAGGAGCCACATACAAAAGTGGCCCCTTTGCCCCTCATGGGAATTCATTCAGTAAAATTCTGAATAATCTCCAAAATAACCAGTTCCTTATTTTGCTTTTAATTAGCTGAATATACTGCTTTCAAGAACTGAAATATTTATAAATATTTAAAGGACTTCTTAACCCCTGTAATTTATTTGCATGCAGATTTATGTTTTCTATTGCACAAAAAGACACACATCAATGCAAATCAGCTCTTCCTATATGAGCTGGAAGTCACCAATCAAGAGCTGTCAAGTACAAGTAATCATCCCTCTGATGGATTGCAGTGTATATTATAACCTATAAAGGCATAACAAGCTCATCATTTAATGCACGTTTTTGGGTAAAAAAAAAAAGCATTTAGCCGTGTTACATAAGAAACATGTTACTATGAAATAAATACAAGTACGTTGCTCCGGGGGTGGACTAAACTGAGTTATTAAAGGAACACATCTTCTCTTTTACCTCCACCATCATTACTTACAGCGCAGAAGCTTAATCCAGTGTCTGTAAGTGTTCTAATTGAGAGATGAGGTGCAATATCACACTTGGCTGATTACAGACGGGCTTCCATACACACCCTATTTACACCCACACACAGACGCGAATGCAGAGTGAATTATGGAGCTTCTGCATAATCTAATTCTAGAAATCACCCCAGTATTCAGATTCACCATTCAATTCCTCATAATGACCCAAAACTCATTTCTACTGTTCATCCCAGGATCCTCTTGGTGTTTCTACGCTCAAAACTGTAACATTGACTTCTGCAGCGTGTGTGTGTGAATAAAAGTCTAGATGAGAGAATGAAAGAGAAACTATAATGTAGCTTAATGCATTCTCTAGGGGGTGTATGTTCCTTTCGGCACCATTAGGCCCATCTGGAGCCATTGTATTGGCACACATGCACACACACAGACACACGTGTGCGGGGATATATATATGCACAAGACAATGCGTGTGCTCACAACAACTGTCATTTGCAAATTCAGGGCGACTAACTTGCCTCTAAAAATTCAAGCTGTAACTTTTATCAGGTGCCCACAGCCAAAACCGTCTTTTCCTTCAAACCAACGGGCATGTTTGCGGTAGAGCTGACATTTCAACTTCTCTCCTTCTAACTCACTCACTCCAAAGGCAAAGATTATGTCTTGTTACACACAGAGACTCTGTCAGTGGTAGCGCTGCATGGTGTGAACCTGTGCTACCTTAGGCTGTAGCTGCTCAGACTTTTTTCTTCACTCATTTAAATGCGCTCTCTGTCACTACACAGAGAGACAAGCAAGCACGCATATATATTATACACAAAATATATAGCTATTACATTGATTGAAGTATATAAACAGCATAAACAAAGCACAGCTGTGTCACATTTGTGAGAAAGGAACATCTCCATGGTGGAGGCAGGTTGGAGGCTCAGAGCAGCTGGGCACGAGCCTCAGGAGTACATGTGTTTGCTGTGAGATAACCAGTCGAAGGTGGGTGGTGGGGATTGTTAACACCTCGAGCGATGAGGAAGGAGGCAGCATAGAAATAAGGTTTCGAGGTGAGCGAGACTCAAAAAACAGACATAGAATTTCTCTGGATTTGAGTCAATGCAGCAGAAAAATAAAAAAAGTGACTTCTTCGAGTAACAGAGAAAATAGCTTATCAAAAAAGACTATTACATATTGTAGTGTGTGACACATAGTAGAGTATATATGACTATTATTCCAATGCCAGACATGAATATAGATCTGTATATCTAAAAACATTGAAAGTGAACACTTTTACAGAGCAGATCAGCCAACCTCTCTGTATAGATTAAGGCCGTAATCAAAAATAAAAAGACATATTTAAAGTCCTGGAGGATTCATGACTGCAACTTCCTTAAATCATCATTTTGGGAGAAGAGTATTAGGGCAGAGCGACCAAGAGAGTAAGCCATGAAAAGCTGGGAAATGTATTCTTTCATCCTACAACCTCTTCTTGACCTTTTGAGGGGATTGAGAGTGAACCTGAGCAGTTTGAGATATTGCACATTATTTAAGTTCAAGTAAGGCCACGATGAGAACATAAAATCAAATAACCTCTGGAAACCACCACGCTGTCTTTGTGATTACAACTTAGTCTCTGGTAGTGGAAGAAAAAGAGATTGGAAGGACTCATTTCAAGTGCAGCCAAAACTACTGCAAGTAAGAGTGGTATATACTTTTTTGTTTTACTGAAGTGCCTCATTCTTAACAGCTGTAAAATTGTCACTAAGATGCTTAGGCACAATCCATTTCATGACAGATAATGTAGTGGAGGGCTCCAGAAAACATTTGGACTAAATGGGAAACCGTTTAGATTATTTCTTTTACTGTGAACAGGCCTATTTTGGCTGAATTAAAATGGGTGTTGTGCAGTTTCCTTGAGATTTTCATTTTCCTAATAAACACAGGAATTATTTTTGGTTTTGTTCCTGGTAATGTTACTGTGTCCCTCTAAAAGCTGTATGTGTATGTGTGTGTGTGTGTGTGTGTAGTGTGTGTGCACACAACCACCCTAATATCCTCTTCCCTCCTTCCTCCCACTTGTGTCCCAATCACAGGGCATGGCTGATGCAGCTAACAGGTGTATTGTGTTGTGATTGCTGTGTCTGTTGATGGGAGCTGGGTGTTGAGAGTCACCTCAATAAAAGAGCGAGCTACCCCCTCCCCACGCTGTGTATGTGTGTGCGTGATGGTGGGGTTGCTTGTGGGCAGCAGGGAGCCAATCAACAGGAAGGCCCCCACCCCACACACACACACAAATAAACATTGCCTACACATCATCACAAATAAAAAGGTCAGTGTCATTACAGTTATTGGAGGTGGATGTGTGTGTGCATCACGTAAGTAACACGTGTGTGTGCCTGTTTCCACCCTCCTCTCTCTTGAAGCTACATGTGAATATGAAATTTAAAAGGTCAACATCATTAGCAGGCCATTGGCAGCTCAACGTATCTGCAATACAGTGAGCGCTCTAGCAGCTGACATTGAGTGAATGAAATCAGTCTTTATTTGGTCCCAGAACAAGTTCTGTGTGCATAGAAACATCCTGAAAAACACGCAACTACATGCACCTATGAATCGCAAATGCAGGGGACACTCATCACACAAACACACACACGCAGACACAAAAGGACTAGTTAACGGCTATTGTTTGGAGACACTGCAGACAAAGCTGAATGATACTTAGCTGAAAAGAGGGGGCCCGTATGAAATGTAATTATGGCTCTGCTGTGATCTTGGCTGATGAAGTAAACAAGCACAGTACAAACAATCCATCCAAGCTCACGCACCCTCTCACAAGCACAAGCGTGTCCCGAAAGTGCAGCATGCAGGTGGCTCGCACGGCCTCTTCAGGCCAGAGAAATGTGGTCACTTACTTGGGCGGTTTGACTCGATGCACTTGTGCAAAGCTGCGTCGCGCATACTGTGTCTATGCTTGTATGTTAGTGTGTCACAGAGTGAGCGTGGAAAGGGCACACGAGGGGGTTCTACCAAGATTAATGGAGCCAATCTCCAGAGCTATCCAGCAGAGTGACCATACCCTCCCCATCCTACTTTCTTCTTCTGTTCTATTCCCCATCTCTCTCTCTCTCTACCCCTTTTTCCCTCGATATAACTCTAATTAAATGAATCAATCAGTGGCAACACCAAAGCTGGACAGATAGCATCACACTGCTGGGGCTAACAGCGTGTATGTTTGTGTGTTGATACAATGTTGGAGTCCAGCCCATGGGGAAGAACAGGAAAGAAAAACAAGAATGAAATGAGGATAACTATGGCCAGAGCAGATTAAAGGTAGAAAACAACAAAGACATCAAGTAAGCAAGAAAGAAAGCCAGATATCAAATACGCAAAAACAGGAAGAAACAGCCTTGGATCATGGCTTGGTTGCCTTTCTCCTACATTTAACACTGCTACTGCTCTAGAGACTTATCAGCTCAGCCTATGCTATCACACAGACACATGAATGGACGTTAACCTCTCCCATTGAACTATTTACTGGCCCAGTCAGCCCTTATCTCATGCTCCTAGTGGACAATATATAGCCAGCAACAGGCTCATAATCATATCAATATTATGTAATATATGTACATGATATATAAATGCAATATATGACACTGCTGGTATAAGATAGTCAAATCACTGCCCATATCAATATTACTATTAACCTAAGCCCAGACTGCATGTTCATTGCTTATTATGGGCTGTTTACAAAACCTAAGGTGTGATATTCAATTTGACTCCTGTGCAGTGTTTCTACAAAGTCATTTTGTCTATTTCTCACTGCTGAGATATCACCGACAAAGGGTCAAATGATTCATATACATAAATGTATTTTTATAATAAAGGTCCACTCCTAAAAGTTAATGCTATGGAAACACATCCATAAATACCTTCCATGCTCAAGGAATGGCAAATAGTAACCCATATCCCATATCACATGGCTGAAGGTCAGAAACTGACATAAATGTTATATGGATACAAATACTGCATGTGTCATTTAGCAGACAGAGAGACGCCTTAATGTGAATACATGAGTTTTAAAAATTAATTATGCACTTAAGACATGCAGATGCACTGTAACATATCTGGTTTGGCTCTGTTCTCCCTCAGGCTCCATCCCAGAACATACAAATTCAGCATGCTAAACGCCACGTCTTCTCCAGTTCGAACTGTTGCTGGCACGTGTGTGTGCTCCGGGGTTTGCAGATAGCAGATGCGTCTATAAAATGCGCCCCCATGGTTTCCTGCATGGGGCTGCAGCCATGTGTATGAGAGAGGGTGTTTAATGTGGTAGCAATATTGGAGCTCTCTCCTCCTGTCAGCGCCGCTGGTTCTGATGCCAGTGGTGTGCCCTCTGATAACACCTGGCACAGAAAGTATCATATAATTCTTGAAGGAGCACACACAGTATGTGTGCATGAACATGTTTGCAGTTAAATATTTTAAGCATAGATATGTAGACACATGGACACACAACCACATCTGCTCCGCATTATTGAAAGTTTAGCAACCATTATATAGTACTGTCATTCTAATCTTTAATTATCCACGGTAGTCACAGAGTTGATAGATTCACCACCTGGCTAGCTAGAAGCTCATGACAGTACTATGCACACTCAGTTCAAAACCTGTCTTTTAGTTTATACTTTCCTGATAAAAAGGTGTCAAACCCTTTATCAAAAGCTCTATGACAACTAAGTGAATAGAATCTACACTGAGGAAGAGAGTAGTCTGTCATAACTGTGAAGTACTGTGGGATGAAGGCCATCAAAGAAAACAGTGGAAGAACAACTGGGGACCAAAAACACAACCACACAGGTAGTAAAACAGACTCACATGGCTGCAAATACACACATGAAAAAAGAACCAAAACACACACAAATGCCATCCTGACCTCGAATGAATGGCAGGAGAGGAAGAGCGAAGGCCCTTTTATTTAGCCCAATTAAAAGGCAAAAGCCCAAACAAAGGAGTGTTTTATTGCACTCCCCACTATCAGCAGAAAGGCTCATTAGCCACAGCATAATTAGCAAGATGCTGCACTCCTGCTATGAGGCCCAGCCGCAAACAAACCTCGCTGAACTCCAAACGCCCACGGTTCCTCTCTCTGTAATGAACTGCCACTGCTGTTCTTCCCTGTGAGAGAGAACCAGGCACACAGACAGGGAAGGCTCTGACAGAAACAAACACACCACAAAACGCAACACACACAGCCACACACACACACACACACACACACACACACACACACACACACACACTGACAAACACGTATCCGAGGTCTGTCACGCAACACCCACCACGCAAGCAAACTACTCCGAGACACCGTCTTCCTGACAACTGCATGCTGACAAACACAGACACACACATCACACACAGATATGTCAAAATATGTGTGCATGTGAAACATATATTTTGCTGTAATATTGTCGACATAGAGAGTCATACTCCACCAAACATCAAGAACACTTGACAGCTGAGACACAGAAAACTCTTGCCAACTGCTCGATCTTTGACTTTGGCACTGCTGTAATCCTCAACTCCGCTATGAGCCTGTTTTGAATAAGACAGGCTGCCAAAACTGCAAGATGAGCCTGTGGTTAAATGGTGCAGTCAATGAGGCAGCTAATATCAGTTATCGTCGTAGTTAAGTTTAACAGTTTTATTTGCAGGTTTCTTCCAAATTTTTTTTCAAATGTAATTTTGAGCACAGATGAGATTCCATTCACTTTATTTGTATTGGGGTGGCAGCACACATTTCAAGGGTGGATATCTCAAACAGCAGCACACAAAACCAAATCTGCATCGGGGTAAAAATATCACTAGAGCTAAGGAGGAAAACTTTTCAAGGGAGATATGATGACTCTAACGCAGACACATACACAGGCAAATGTACATGCACACATACATACAGCTTGCTCCAAACAGGAGCACTAACCACAAGCACAGAAAACCTGTATTCCTTCTTTGCCAGAGTGGCCGTGCAGTGACACAGCCATGGTGTGTGTGTCATGTGTGGCTGGAGAGTGAATTTGACCCAACAACCCACTACTTCTTTGGATAGGTGTGTTTGTGTGTGTGTGTAACCGCCAGCTAGTAACAGCTAAAAACTCAAGAAAGATCAAGCACTATTTCAGCCACAATTATGATCCTGTGAAAAAGGCGGCAGGGTGGGAATAATGATCTGATCGCAATAGAGAGGGTGAGCATGTTTGTGTGTGTGTGTGTCTGCTCCTGAACCAACAGCGATCAGAGAGAACTGCAAGGTGAGTGGGCTCAAGAGAGCCCGCCTCCACCTAACAGGGTTACAAGTGTTGTGCAGAACAACAAGTAGTGTGACTACGCTTTTAACCAAGTGCTCATATGTGGATACTCTACACACACATTCTGTGTGTGCATGCATGTGTGTGACAAGTTCTACAGTAATTTTTATGCACATATTTTTTGTGATGTTGGACGGTCTTACGCCAGGCCAGGATGTTCATTGAAATTGCCTCCATGTAGGTATCTAATTTGTTTTTCTCACTCTGCAGCAGTGGTCTCTGGACACCCAGGACCTTCATGGTATCAGCGCTGGCGAGGATCTTAAGGGGTCGCTTGCTCACTGCCTCAATTTCCTTGTTGATCTCGTCCCACTCAATAAAGTTCAGTGAAAAAAATTAAATGGGCAAGAGACAGTGAGACCACACACCACCTACGCACAGAGTCAAGTTTCAGTAATCGAGCCTTTCAGAAAGAATAACTCAATTGTTTATCACCTTGTATTTTCATTAATTCTGTGTGTTTTTCTTGTTTTGATTTAATATTTACCAGGTGAAAATATTCCCATTAGTCACTTGTACGTAAAATGTTTGCCATATTTCATGTAAAACACTGTCGTTCCAGATGGCTGCCTGGATAAAACACACTGCTTAAACAATCAAAGTAAAAAATTTTTGATAAAACTTGAGGGTCAAACATTGGCAGAATTATAATTTTATCTGTATACATGCAGAAACTTTCTTTTTGTTTGATTAAAACCAAACAACATTATGAAAAGCTGCAATCTTGCAGGTTGTATGTTTTATATACACTTTTGTTATATATAGTATATAGGAAATTAAAGGTATTTATTTTACGCGGTAATATTTGCAAGATTAGGTAATACAATGGTCCCTGGTACTATGCCATCATGCTATTTATTTCATCTGTTTGGAGAACCTGAGGAGCATACAATTGAGCATTCATACGCTGACCATTTTCAAGAGACTAGAGTTCTCACAACGATGCTATTGATTTTTTACATCTAACATAGTGCAAAAGGTCCTTCTCGCCATCAAGTAACATCAGGATGTGACTTTCTGGGTCAAAATATAAAAGTACTTTTTAAACATAAATACAATCAATCTGTTATTTAGTGTGGAAGCTCTCATGTTGCACTGGGGCACTGCTTTGAATGCTGGTACTAACGTTTATATAGATATCAATTCTGTCATTTCACTCAACCTGTTGAGGAAGAGGTCATTGATGTAGTAAGTGAGGAAAGCTCGGAGCTGGCACTGCTTGGCCTGGCTCAGCCCTGCTGCTCATCTCTATCTCCTGGATGAATCTGGGCAAGAATAGCCATGACAAACACACGTTAGGAACAGCTAGGACACACTGATGACATTAACAGCAGTTGTGTGCATGGAGGCTAATTCCCCACTAAAATGTTTGAAATGTTAATACAGGAGCAATGAGACAGTCGCGACCTGCAACACAGTAACTCTGCATCAATGGGTCCAAAGGCCGCCTGGAAAAGGTAAGATCTGCAATGGGAGCTAATTTTGTGCTTAGTATGTCTCTCAAGGTGCCTTTTGAGCACCTAAGAGTACCCAGTGGAGCTGCTTAGCGCCATTACTGCAGACTTTAGTTATACTAGGAAAACTCTCAGATGTGAGAATGTGCAACAGTAGTGAATGTACAACAAAACTTCTGTCTCTTTGTCTGAAAAGAAAGTAAAGCAAAACCATACAATTTCTACACAGTAAAATCAGTGTAAATACTCAAACTGTTTACAGCATTAATGATACTAAATGATCGCAGGCCAGTATGCATGCTCTCTGGAATTCTCCTAGGAAGCTGGCGACTGGGTTGGTCAGATAGGGTCAGACAGTTACAAAAGGGTTGGTGGAGGCATGCACACCTCCTGCTTGTCAGGAGGCTCACTGGGTCGGCCTCTTTCCTCACACACACCGCCAAGGCCACGAACAGCGAGTGCCTCCTGCTACCAGCACATATAAATGCACAACAAATCAAACTCCTCACAAAAAAGAATTCTTTGACCCACAGGACCTGTGATATATATGACCTAAACTTATAGAAGAGCGTGCAGAGAAAAGGAAAAAGATAAATGTTTTATGGGGAAATCATGAAAACTGAGGATAGAAGCTGAAAATAATACAGGAGTAGTGGCTACTAAGATGACCTCTATATCTACTGGACACAGCCATTTGTAAAACACAGGAGGAAGACTTCTGTTTGGAAACAGTGTTTGTGCTCTAGTGATGTGAAGTGGGGCTAGAACCAGGACAGCTGCAGCACTGCAGACAACCATGACAGGATCTATGCAGAATCCATGGATCAGGAGAGGTGGATGACTGACGACAAAGCATACGTACAAATATGTGCGCATAGACCCATAAAAACACGCTCAGATACAGAAAAGGAGCATCAGGTTGCACGATAACACTCACTCAGCATCTGTGCACCAATTAGTCAGCAAGAGCTGCAGGCGTGGTGTGGAAGCAAAAGGGCATGCAGGTGCATCCCTGTGTCAGAGTGAGCAAGAGAGACAGGAGAGAGGAACTCAAACTTATTCTAAACTCTTCATTGACCTTAAACTGAAATTTACCACAACAGAAAGTTAAGTAGAGAAACTCTCTGTGGCCTCATTAAAACCGCCAAGCTTGCAAACAATGGGGCCAGATACAGCTTCTCTTTATAAATATGTAGAAAGTACAACTTAAACACCCTTCCCTACAAAACACAATTTTGTTGACAACTTCATTTCCAGAACGATCTTGTAGACAAAAGTTGCCAGTTTAACGTGTCGTTGTTCTGAGATCCATTCGTTGTCATTATTATTATTGTTTCAATACAAGTGTCAAGATGATGGATCTTCAAGTTAGTGTGAGCACAGATGGATTCTTTTTGTAGGCAGGGGTGATAACGCTGGAGTATCGTAGCAGGGACAAGGCAGTAAACTGTTTTTGTTCATCCAGGCGGCCATCTGAGCAGAGCCGCTGGCCCCTTCATGAGATATCGAGCCCATGTGGGTGCTTCAAGGAAGTTTCAGCTCAGTAATCACAGCACCGCTAGCTCACAATGTTAGAGAACCCTAAGAGCACATGTCCGCAAATTTACATTTTAAGGGTATAAGTTTGTTATTAAATATCGCATTAAACAGAATGTTCTGTGAGAGGATCTGAGAAATCATTTGGAATATAGAGTGGAAAGGCTAGTTAAAATGCAAATGGATAACAATATGGGCAAAGCACAGCAGAGCTTAAAGATTTTAAATGGATTTCTGAAAGGAAATCTCTCCCAGCTCACACACAGCTGATCTTTCCAAACGCCTGCCTCGCTGATGCATGACATACTGTATAGAGAATAACAGCTTAGTGATGATGATGGTGGTGATAACAAATGACACCAAACAAGTTAACACACACACACACACACACACATTCAAAAGCCATTAACTGTCTCGAATCCAAAATGAACCAAACCACCAAACTCAGTAGAGCACTATCTCTGCAGGCTGAACTGTACAAGGCCATTTGCAGAAACCATTCGCAGCTGCTTCCTACACAAAACATGGTGGTGACAGCCTGACCCTCTCACCGAAGAACGACAGCTAGCCTCATTTCATCTCTCAAGGCTGGGCAACTGAGCTTGACTAACATTGGTCTTAAATTGACATTCTCATCACCAGTTATCATGAGCTCCTGCACAATACATCAGAAAATGACCTGCTTTGATAGCTTCAACTTGTCTGGTGAGAGCTTTGATACCACAGGAAAGTTTTTCTTTTCTTGAACAAGTCTTTAAAGCCCTATTAAATAGTCAAAACCCTTTCATAGATGTTTTTAAAGGACATGTTGCACTTTTTAACATGCTACAAGCCCCAGTTACTGTTACTGGGAATGCTAGTGGAGCTGTATAGGTAAAGGCTTAACCTCTTCACAGGCATGCTACATTACATAAAAGCCTATTTAAAATCCAAAACTGCATGCCCATTTATCTGAAACCATTACACATTCAAAGGACGCTTTCAATCCATTCAAAACCACAATAATCAGTAATGGTGTCCGCTTCCATCTTATGAGGCTGTTATAATTGGACCCGATGTGACGTTAATAATGTCAGTTTCATTGCCAGGTGACAACAAACACACCAGTCAACCATGGCAGCTGTACGAGTGCAGAGTGTGTCAGCCGTCACTATGATGCAGTGGAGGCGCTTACAGAGACACAGCGGCAACAACACAGTGTGGACTCGCTTCTGTGTGTGTGAAATCTAATGGCCTTAAATAATCTGCTTATCTACCTCATCACACACACGCCATTTCCAACTGGCCTCACATATGCTTACACACAGACTAGCGCAGCAAAGGTTGTAATAGCAAGCATCAATTACAAGAAGGGAATTAGATTATTAGATCATTAAAAGGACAACAAGATCAAGAGTGAGTTTGCGGTGCTAAGTGATTTACTGATTAGTAAAATGATTGTTGTCGTATCATAGTAATGAATGGCAAATGTGCTGATAACCATTTGTGCAGTGAGACTAAAGCAGCACAGGTGTTGACAATATGGAGCGAATCTAGGCCCAGCAAAGGGACAAATTCTAACTAATGTACACCCACGTCTCTCTTCTGACACACTGAATAAGGGCTGCATTGTAAATGTACACATGCACATGAGTAAGAAGTTTTAGCATTGAGAATTGTTTTGGTGTTTAAAAAAAAACAATGCCAACTGGGAACAGGTTATTTTCTAGCAAAACTGCGAACATTTCCCAAAACCAAAGTTCTGTATTGTGAGGATTTTTCACATTTTGTCTTATATGAAAGTAAACAGTATCCTTAGGTTTTGCAGGTGTTTTGCAGTAAGAATTGAGCGAAATTGTGATGGGAAGATTAATCAATAATGAAAATAATCTGCAGTTGAAGCTCAACTTAGCAAGTACATACAGTAAATACCTCTAAATTTCACCATTATTTAAGTTTAATTTTACAATATTAGTATCAAAAGGTACAGTCAAATTTGTGAAAACATCCTCAGAAAAAACAACAGATTTTTCAGTTGGTGGTTGGAATGTGATTTCTGAGTTCTTCCTCTGTTGCTAAGTAGTCTTAGAAATTCCTCATGGACGATATCCTTTTAACTAGAGGCAGAGCAACTGCACTGGTTCGCTTTACCTATCTAGAGGACTACAGACTGGGTTCGGAACGATCCCCATACACAAAGTTCAGCATCTTAAAATGTCTACCAATTCACCACTAGTCTCACACAGGTGCTAAGAACTCATCACACACACACACACACACACCTAAAACACATGTATTATCTTACAGGCACAATAATACGCCCATACACCAAACAACAGGAGGTGCCAGCAGCATCCCCACACCGCCTCAGGGTGTGCTGTTCTCTGGAACCAAAATGGCTGCACCAATCACTCCTCCAAACCCAGTTTCTAGCAGCAACTACCGGCGATTAATTACGCATGTAATTATCTGTCATTAGGAACAGATGGTTTAGGTCTGGAGCTGATAAATTGTAGATGTTGCATTTGCGCGTATGTCGAGAAATAACACCCTGAATGGCATTAAATGTAATGATATCATCAGGGATTTGAAATGAACGAACCTGTTGTATCCTAATGGCTCTCTTTTGATTATTCAGAGAAAGCCAAAGTTTTGATTTCAGAAATAAATGAGAACAGACAGGGACAGAGATGTTTTAGCAGCAGCTCTGAATTCATTTCCCATTGGAAACTAAACCTAAGGTAACAAATGCTTTTTGTTGGAAAAGGGTTGATCCCATCATCCATCTATCTGCAGCAGCGGCGAATGACGCTGTAAAGAGAAATGGGATAAAGACAAAGATTTAAGAAAGACAGCAGAATAAGAGTGTGCTAAGATCGACACAGACTCAGCATTTTTAGTCTCCCAGAATTCCTCCCAGGCACGACCCACTGGAAGCACAGCACTCTTGATTTTGCTGCCCAGAGAGGAAATTTGATCTGTAAAGACCCGTCACACACCAAGTATAGGACACAGTGAACTCCTACCAACTGAGAGAGAGAGGAGGAGGAGGAGAGAGGCGGTATGCATATTACTAAATCAGTTCATACCTTGTCACATTAACACACAAGTCATCATAGATCAATATAAAATGTACAGCCAATGCGGTCAATACATCAATACACCACATCCAGTGACAGTTGAAGGAACTTATTCATAAGCACCGCCCTTGCCGGCAGCACTACCAAATACCGCAGAAAGATTGTCGGCAAAAGGATTTTAATGGATGGGGACACTTATGGGTTTTATGCACAACCAACATGAGCTTTCACTCCAACGGATCAGACACAAATGCTAGAATGGTGCTTTTAATTGTTAGCCAACTGCTCATTCAATATTGGATTCTCTGGGAATATTAAGCACACTCGGTCACACACTTAATGGCTTTACAGCGGTGTTAAATTAATGAAGTCACACCCAAGAATGTAAAGACCTACTCGAGAGATTTGAAAGCACAAAGTTGTAAAATGATTGAAGAATAAGAAATTGAAAAGATGATGGTGAAAACACATTCTGAAATGTTTTCAGACCCTCCAGTAATTTGCCACTACCACTGGATGGCACTGTCAGCTTACAAGCTCGGGCTGCATGACCAGCGGATCGACTTTTTTTATTACAAATGGTTTTGAGGAAGATTCCAGCTGGTGGTACCACTTGAAACCCGGGTACAGGATTTATATATGTATGTTGTGTGAGAGAGTAAGTAAGAGACAGTTTTGATGCAACCATGCTGGGCGTAGATAGCAAAGCAGTTCTGTTTTTTTTCCATCAGCGCCTGGTGAAATGGGTATGGTCTTCCCACACACCACCCACACCTCTGCCAGACTCCCTGCTGTTTATACCCTGCTCTTGCCCCCAACGCTGCATCACATACGCTACAGCCTTTCAGTGTGTTTGCACATGTGTGATCATGCAGCAAAAAGGGATGGGGAGGGATGTGTGTTGTAAGAGAACAAAAGAGAGAGAGAGGGGAGTGTGATGGGAAGGCTCAAAGATGCATTATGCAAATTATGTGTGTGTCTGTCCACATGCTTACAGCAGCAGGTAGAAATGGGATTCATAATCAGGACCTTTCCTTAGGAGAGCAAGCCTAATAGGAAATAAAAGAGAGGTCCATACTTCTGTAACACTGTTGAGCACAGACTCTGTAAAGACCACAATGGATGCCAGACACAACAGACTGTTACTGTGGATAATCCATCAATGTTAGTTGTTCCGAATTATTTAAACTTGACCGTGCCACATGTAAAGACAAAAAAGATCAGCTGTTAATTTGCATTAAAAAACTTGGCTCAACTTGGTTTCTACGTACACAGAATTAAGCAGAATTAAACATGTTATCTTGTGATCAAAACATTGATCCAAAACTTTTATGTCAATGCTCTGTTTTGAAATGAAATATTAGCAAATGATTCCTAAAATAGTTAGTGGACTGTAGGGACACTTGGTCCTCCTCTAGTCTCCATTTAAGGGGGAAAATCCACCAAAAAAAAAATATATGTTTGGTCACTCTGATGATCTTGAAACAGTGGGTCTACTAACTATATCTAGTAACACATATATGTTAACTGCTCAAAGATTTAAAAACGGCATCTCTCTATTGTCGTTATTATACATCCACCAGACTGTAAAAATGGAAAGAACTCATAAAAATAGACTTGAAAACTGGCAACACTGATATAAGAGGCTGTACCTCTCCACTAAACGTAAGTGCATTTAACATGTACGTCCATCAAGAATAGTATGCACTGCAAGCACCATAAATCTGCATAACTTACAGAAATGCCACAGCGTAAAACCAGGGCAAATGTAGGAAGATAAGTGTGATGTTCATTAGTGGTTAGCTGTGCTTAACATAGATGTAAGCAGGTGTATGTCTGTATATTTGCAACAGATGTTCATTCTGTGTGTGCCTGAGTGTGCATCCACACATGTATTGCTTGCATGCCCATTTATGGTCTCTGCACCTATTTCTGTCAATGTGTATATCTGCTTGTGTGTGTGTGTGTGTGTGTGTGTGGTATCGGCCCGTCGCAGTGTGGTGCAGACCAATTAAAACGGGGGAGATTGATGACCAGGGGCTCTGAGTAGCAGCAGCAGCAGTAGCGGTAGCAGACAGCTGCTTCCTGCAGACAACAGGAAATGAGATGGCCTTGTTTAGCTGACGCTGCCAACACCAACACCACAGAGCCTCAAAGACAAATCACCACCTAGCTGCTGCTACTGGCCTACTCCTCCATCTTCCTACAGCGCACTCTCCACCCTCCATCTCTTTATCTCTCTCTAATTCTACCCACAACTATCTTTCTCATTAGTCTTTTCTCTAAGAATAATGTAGTCAAGGTATATTCAGTTGATACAGTGCAGATGCTAAGTATAGATGTGCACAGATAGATGCTACCTTTATTTTTTTATCCTAAACTGCCACATAAAGCCTTCACTCATCAATAACTTGGTATTTGGGGCACGTGAGTCCAGAGGAAATTGGAGGTAATGGGAATCAGTCATGTATTATTAGAGTAAATTCATGTTTAGTTGGCTTGCTCAGTGATAGCAGCATGCTGATGAATTATTTACTGCTGAATCATTGTCTACAAAATATTAGATTCACAGTTGTGTGTGTACGATGGGTGTATCCAGCACTGCAAACCCCCCCACCCCCCACCCCTTTTCCACTGAAACTTAGTTTCAAAGGCACACACTTTCCCTGCTTGTTGCCTAAGGCAAGGAAATCATAGCAGCAGGGGTACAAACCTGGCCACTGCTGGTTCATTCCCATTCACAACAGTCTCTAAATTTTCAGTGGACCAGATCTTTTTATTTCTGAAGGTTTGTCACTAAAGTATAAATTTTATACAATGGGCTGTGTATGCTGTCAACTAAATGGTAAGTGCTAAGACTTTTAGAATAATAATGGACTCGCAGCTTTACCAGAGAGTCTGTAATGGGTGGTGAAGATCAGTTATTATGACACAAAGGAGTATCAAATAGTGGAGACAATTATATGCTGCATAATATGACATCTTGATTTGTCTTAATGTAAGATGCTCTCAAGTTTAGACTTTCAGATCAATCTCCTGTTCTGCATTAATCATACAAACAAGGACGTTTTGTGTAGAGCTCCATTGTGGAACATGGAGCACTTCTACCATTCATTTCTAATGGCAGCTAACTGTTGTAATTTTTTGTGTTTTCTGTTTTTGACTATCCTGTGAATGAAGGATGGCTGTATGTTCAGGTTCAGGTTCAAGTTGAGCCATTTAGACCACAGAGAAGGCAAAGATGTCACAATGGGAGGCTACTGGACCTAAATTACTGCTTTTGTGACCACTGCACAATGTCAGTCAATATAGCTAGAGAGGCAGGTGACAGCACTGTTCATGGCTGCTCCCATCGTGTGTGTGTGTGCATGTGTAGATGGGTGGGTGGGGGTGTGTGTGCTCCCTTCAAACTCTTGTTTTCTTAATAACAGGCACCACTTACTTAGTTCAGACGCACACAAGCACACACACAATTCCCCAGTCAGATAGGCAGGTGCAGATGAAAACTGTATGTGCTCTGATTGTCCTCTGCTCAATGCTTAAGCATTTAAGTGTTCATCTCCTCCTTATAAAACAAGTCTGATTAATAAGCCGAGCTCTAAGTGGCCTCCCACAGGTGACATTTACAGAAACAGGGGGAAGGGGACTGCTTTATTAAAGTAAGCCAGGAAGTAAAAAACAAAGCTGATAGAGCAGAATACAGACACCAGCAATTACTCAACACAGAGTGACTCATATTTTTAGCCAAACAGTATCCATGGCTTATCTTAGCGCAAAATCACTTATGCATTTTTTTTCTGGATGCCTACAGTCTGGAGGCAGAACTCAAGTTTGGACAACTCTCTTTTAAATCTGGTATCCATCCATAAGTATATCAAGGTGACCCTCTGTGAGAAAAAAAAACAAAAACGTACAGTTTATTCCTGCCATTTCTCTGTGAGAGTCACTTCTCAGTTTCAGCAACAGCTAAAATATTTCGAATCAAAAACTGTAAAGGGAGAGGGAGGCTCTGGACCTTATTAAAGCCAGAAGGAAGACAAGAAAAAAATACGTACTGGATGTCAGTTTCTCTGGGCCGGTGAAGCCTTGATTCACATTTTCTGGCCACGGAGAAAGTCATCACACAACTAACTTTTTAAGTCGTGAAGTAGCAAGAGAGCATCAGATAAAGCTTGGGAGCATAAGTGATTGAATGCGTGTTGAGCCCATCTTCTCTCACCTTCACAAACACTGTCATACCCATACACACACATGCACGCACGCACACACACACACACACACATTATATTCTTGTCTAATCAGAGTTGATGGTGATGATATAGACTTTTTGAGCCACCGAAGGACACTCATGGTTCAGTGAATGACTCAGCAAGACTGAAATGGCAACTATCCCTGGGAGAGCAACGTGCGAAGGCGCTTTTCAATTTGAAAACTACTGAGAAAAACACTTAACCCGCATACAACACACAAAGGGACTGGCAGCGAGGATGGACACGAGGAGTCTATTTTGGCCCAAAGGGGAAGAGGTGAATGGAAAGTTGCCCTGAAGAAAGTAGGCAAGTGAAGGTCAAAAGGATTGTTTTGTGTAAATGGCATTGGTTTTGATATTTACTCAAAGTTACAATCGCCACAGGCGAAGGAAAGCCATTCTACTGATGTATATATACATAAAAACAATTTTGCACTAACAGAAAACTAGTTTCACCTTAGATTTCCATTTTGGTATGTCTCTGTGTTATGTATTTTCTTCAAACCTCACAGTATCATGGATGTCTAAAGGTTGATGCAATCCTTCAAACAGGTTGCTAGGTGAGCCGTCTCACATCACATTCTCTTCTGCTTAAAAAAAACACTTTCTATTTATCACTTCTTCTCACTGTACGGCCTTATCTCCCCCTCTGTTATTTCCCACCGTTCATTTCACTCCTTTTTCTCTCCCTTGCTGTCATCTCTGGTCTCTTATCCCCTGTTAACGCTTCAGACTCTTCGGTCTCCCTCACCCCCTCCACGCCCCCCACCCAATTCCCCCCACCCCTCTCTATTTTTACCACTCCATTGCTGTTATCTCTCTGTGGTACCATTTCAGCACACCCCCTCCCCTTTTCACCATACCTTTTCTCCATCTCTCTTCTCTCTCTCTCTCTGTTAGCCGTTCATTCCATTTAGACCTTTATGTTAGCGTAGGACTTTCCATCCTGTGGCGTCCAGGTAGTAAATTGAAATGGTTCTGGGGGCTCCATTGAAGCCTGATTGAATTTAAAAAGAGAAAGTGCCATAAAGAGAACTAGTGGTGAGAGGTCTGTAATACACTGAAGGGCTCCCCAAGCTATGACAGTGTTGACGGAGGGGGGGCACAGGAGGTGAAGGAGGGTGGGAAGGAGAGAGGTAAGAGAAGGATGGGGGGGGGGCATGAGGACAAAGTGAAGTTGGAAGGAAGCAGTGATGGGAAAAAAATAAGGCAAGGAAAGAGTAAAAAATCAAGTGGAGTGAAAGAAGAGGAAAAAAGAGAGAGAGAGAGAGTAGGAGGGCAAAATGATTGAAAATGCATAAAACTCTTAATCGGCATGAAAACCAGCCTATTACCCGTCGCGCACAAGCTGATAGACAGAAACACAAAAACCCTCACAGAGCGTGCACCCTTGATCGTGACACCTCACAGAAATGCCTCAATCACGGTTTGCATGGCCTGGAGCGAGCGGGGTGACAGGTCTCATATTGGAGACGGCCAACAAAATGCAATTCCAGGAAGTCAGCTCTAGGGCTGTGTGTCTGTCATACCTACAGCTCTGATAATACTCCCACACATCACATTACACTGCTGTAATAGCCACCTCTCAGCATATAGGGCATACATAAAAATGAAAGTAGGTACACGCCACACTAGTAGTCAACACACACACACACACACACACACATATTATTGACATTACTATTATTGTCAGTCATTGATTAACATCACATGCACATGCCATGCAGGCCGCTCTGTATACATTACTGCCATGGGAAATATCATGTTAGGGGTTAAATTATTCATTGATCCTTTCATAGCCTGTCCAAGCCTGCTTGTTGTAGTGTCATGTCTTGGTCTGTGTGCGAGTGTGTGTGTGTGTACGTGTGTGTCCACTTGAAAGGGCTCTCAGGGGAGAGAAGACAACCTTGAGTTGGCACTGACCTTTAACTTTGTGTGCTTCACTTTTTAAAAAAATGACAAGGACATGTGGGCGATGTGTGTGAGTGGTGTGTTTTCATGTACGTGGCCATATGGGTAAACAGAGAATCTGCCCATAAAATACTTCAGTTAATCAAGATGACTGAAGGGAGGGGAAAGGTGGGGAGGAGGGGATAGCAGGGCAAGGGGAGGAGAAGACCCATGGATCCAAAGAAATTGCCTGTGAGTAAATGTCTCAGAATAAAGGAGATCAGATCACTCTAGGAGTTTCTTTAAACACTAACAAGATGATTAACTATAATTGGGATAAACAAACTTAAAAAAAGTCTGTACAAAATGGTCTATTATTTATTAAAGCAGCTGATAATTACACAATGCACTAATAAAAAGATAAATTGTAGGCTAAACTGAATTTTACTGAAACTGGTTTGGACTATATTTAATTTAATGAGTGCATGTGTTGCAGCAGTCTGTGATAAAAGCGGCAGCTCACTGATCAAGATCTGAGAGAAACTGTCGTGTCAAGAATTGTTCAGAATTGATGTGACAAATGCAGGGTGGCCTCCGAATCTAAATAAGGACAAATACAGGGAGGAAACACGCAGTAAAGTTATGGTTTGTTGCGGAGAGGGGGTGTTTCTCTGAGAGTCTAGCTACTCGTGCCTGGGGATGAGTCTAATTACTGGTGACAGTGCAAGCTCTTGCACACTTGCGGAGATGGTGATGCTTGAGGTGATTAAGTCGATTGGACTTAAAGTAACATTAACCTCATCTTGTTAGGGACTATCTTATCCAATGTGTGCCCTAGGGAGGCTTTAAGTAGCCAAAGTCTTACCACACCACCAAAGTCTTTTTTCTTACTTGGTTCACAACAGCTCTTTACATTCAGTGTTGTTGTGACTGTTGCTCTCTGGACGGACATGAAAAATATTGCTCAAAGGGAAAGTGTTTGGGGTGTGTTTGGCTGACTCAACCGACTGTGCTGTGCCTGTGTTGGTTAAAAACAGTGTCTTGTGTTGGGCCTGGTTTACTAGCAACATAACTTATTGGCTTACTTAAGTTATTATTGGCAATATAATCAAAGTTTTTCGAATTTTTTGGTATATCACAGAAACAGTATGATTGAAAATATTAGTGGTTTGAAATCCTGACTTTTTCAAATCACGGTTTACCTTGAAACCAGTACTCAGCCCATGCCTAGTCACAATAGGGTAGCTCATTCTGTCAGCTATCACAATAGGGTAGCAAGAAAAACTAATTTTAAGTTAGTTAAAATAATAAACTTTTCTGTTAAAAAAAACACAAAGAAAACAAAAGAAACAAGCAGATCAAAAAGAACTTGTCTTTGACAAGTCAATTTAAAGTGCGGGGGGGAAACAGCTTACACCGTAGAAACCGTATGATGGAAAATATCAGTGGTTTGAAACCTTGACTTTTTCAAACCACAGTATGCCTTGAAACGGGTAACTGGCCCATGCCTAGTGAAATGTACTGCAGTATCTCTGAATGTTCTCTACTTGTGCCAGGTTTCAGCAATTAACCAAACACAGTCATTGACTCAGCCCACTACTTTGTTAGCATGAAATACTGAAAACAACAATCTGCTACAGCTAATTTACATTTGAGGGATCTACTGAATGCATCTACTGTAGTGGTTGTAACATGACACCAGGGAGAGTGCAAGGCGTGCTATCCCCCATTGGCTTTTCAACAACTACATGAGAGTTGTTCTACATGTATGCCATCATCAGTTACCCTGAAATGCAGTGTGTTGCATTGCTTGCAGTCTGCAGCGTACTGTATGCCAGAGCAGTCAAGAGCTTCTGTTGTTCAGTCTAAATCTTCTTGCTCTGTTTTGACTGAGCAGGTAAAGAGAGAGCAAACCCTCATCTGGCCAAAACCTCTAGGTGTCAGAGTAGTTGCTGTCAGTACTTTAGGTTACACACTGAACAACCAATAATTCCCCTGAAGCAACTTCACGAATAAAATGTACATCAAAAGATGCAGAAGGTTTTGTTCACACAAAATGACTTGGTTTTACATTTTCTGACGCTTTAAACAAGTGGATTCTTTCTGTGAATGAGGAGCCATCCATTTAACACATGACATAACATGACATTTCTACAAGTACTTGTTCAGAGTTACATCCATTATTAAACTAATAGTTGTACTCTGAGCTTTCAGTAATTATAGGAATATTTCATCTTTTTCTCTTTTTTGGGGGAGATGAGGGCCTGCAGTAAATGCAACAGTGAGTAAGAAGGACAGTGGAACAAAGACGGGAGTCAGAGGAACAAGGAGAGATGAAGAGACAAGAAAAGAGGATTAGGCATGAGAAGTAATAATCAGTACACAGCCTACAGCTATGGACAGAGTGGAGAGATAAACAGAGAAATAAATTGAGAGACATGAAGAGAGAGAGAGAGATGTATGCAACCAGTGTTTAACAACAGCTGGGCCAAGGTTCTGTGGCAGATGATGAAATGACCTGCAGTGAACATTTATACATGACTGTGTATTTTGGGCTGGCTTTGGGGATTGATAATGATTTTATTTATGAAAAAACTTACAACATACAATAGTTTAACAACTTTGAGATACAGTAGGTATCCATTAAGCATTGCTACAGTACCTGCACCACAGTTAGAGACACTTAAATAACATATGGATAACATAAAGAATGACTGGGCACAATTTGTAAACTAGTATGAATTTAGCTTTTGAGAGAAATTCACTAATTCACTACATGCCCTTGCATCCTCCTAGCCTCCAACACCTTTCCAATTTCTCTGTCTGATCTCCTGCTACTTATGTCTGTGTTTGAATATGAGGCTGCTACAAGTAACCACTGTTCTGTGATCTGTTCTCCCAGGCAACACTCCTTCTCCTTTGTATTAACCATAGCAACATATAGTAAATTTCAATGACTATAGGAGACATGCGCCACCCTGCTTATTCACACTCCAAATATGAATAAGGCAGGTGGTAGTGTTATCTACTCTTTCTCAGATCAACTAGACCCAGTGCACTTACTCTTAACAATTTTTTTATTTCCCCTCTGCTATCTCTCGGTGTGACGAAGGCTTTTGCCAGCCTACGTCCTGGAATGCTCTCATTACCATGGTGCAGTTGCCAAGGGAGCCAGTGTGATATTCAATACTTCTGTTTCCCATCCCTCCAATCTCATTTACACTTGACACCTGACATTTGCATAATGGCCTCGCTCCATCTCCTATCTAGTGAAATGCAGGGTGGGGGTGAGATATGTGTATGTGTGTGTGTGCGTCTGTGCTCATGCTTGTTTGGTTGTGATGAGTCTATATGCCTATCTAGATTGTGAGTGTGTGTGTGTGTGTGTGTGTGTGTGTGTGTGTGTGTGTGTGTGAGCGAGCGTGCGTGTGTCACAGGCAGGGGTTAAATGACTTCCTTCTTAATCTAGCTCATTAAGCCTGCAGAGAGCTCGGAGTGCACCACATTGGCTGATTTGGGACAATTTGCGGAAATGCTGGCAGGAACACGTAAATGTGCATGCTAATCAGGGGTGCCGTGACCCCAATCAGTCAGAGACTGATATTAGGATGTCAGAAAATTTGAAGATGAACATGAGTCTTTGTCTTTTTTTTTAATACAAGCAGTGTGAGATACTGATGGAGTGCTGTGAAAACGGCACTCTGTCAGAGCTTTGCAGTCTTGCACCAGACTGCACTGTTCATTCATCACTAGGGCTGAAGAGCACACCAAGACGTCTGGGCTCTCCTGATCAGGAAAAGAGCTGCAGTAGAACATTCTCACGTCAACAAACTAGTAAATCATACTAACTGGCTGAAGTTGTTAGCAAGTCAGCAACCTGTTTGTGATCATTTTAACAGGCTTGAGATAAGAATTACTTTATTAAATTAATGAAAATAATTAGTTGCTTTCACCGCCGTTTATTCAATAAACGTAGTGCTGACATTGTGCTGGAGTTCATCCATTTCTTTTGAATTTATTCATTTCCTTATTCATTTCATTCTCCTATGCACTTGTCTACCTAGCGTGCATTAGAAAACACTCAATTTCACTTGAATGTTCGAACTGTAATCTGAGCTCATAAGAAATCTTTTAAAGATTATGTGCTCAATTTCAGAGCGCCCAAAACCTTTTAATCCTTACAAATAACATTTTGAATTTTAATGTGCATAGCTGACAAACAAGGCCGAACATGAAGTCACTGCACTCATGACAAAGGCACTGGATGAATGCCTAAACCCCAAAACACACATGCACACACACACGCACACTCTCCTAAACTGAAACTATTCTTCTCTGCATACCTCTGCACACATTACAGAAACAATCTTTCTTTCTCATAATATACCAATTTGTCACAAATGCTGTGCCTCGAATATTTATCATGATATCTTTATGTAGCGCCACCCACAAAAAAAAAATAAGAAAAATAATATAATCCTCCCCCACATCCCTTCTAGCCAGAAAGCCACTGAGCTAGAGCAGAGTGAAACATTGTACTTAGCAAATTGCATTTGAAACCAGGGGGGAATAAATACTACAGATAAAGACTGCTCTAATGTGCTCAAATCCATTAGAAATCTCATATTCACACATAGCAGAAATCACATTACAAGACGCCCCTAATGTCATTTCACAGGGTTTTTCCACCAGCATTTGCTGCCAGGGTGAGACAGTAACATCAAACATAATGGATTTTCGCCTTTTCCCTTCACTCCCCACCTCCCTTATGTTGTTTATTCCCCTCTTAGAGCCTGTTCTGTCCTATTCTGGTTGAAATTCCCTTCCAATCTTCATTGTTGTGGATGTAAGTTCTATTTCTGGTGGATGTAATGAATTTACGCAAACAGGTTTAGAGAAGAGACCACTTACAGGCAGAGGGGGTTATGCTGAATGTGTTTACACTTTTGCTGCTCATCAGCCCTGGAGGAAAGCTCGGCAGTTCAGTGTTGTTACACGTTATTGCAAAAGTGTTTCTATTCCTTGACTTCCCACACGTCACTTATTTCAGTGACAAACAGGAGAGCAAATGGGTCCAAGTGGAGAAACAATGTGTATTTCATGCTGGGTTGGAGAACTTTTAAAAGGGAAGTGATGAACATGTGCATCGATTTTCCTTCATCTAGACCAGACTTTAGAGTCATGGAGGGAAAAGGGGTTCCTGTCTCACTTGTATGCATTTAAATTCATAAGCTTTGACTACAAATAACCTTGTGAGAAGAGAAGAGAGGAGAGGCTCCACATACTGACTCGATCAAGTCTGCCAGGTTGGCTTTTCCACTGGTTGCACATTCAATGGGCACACCATGACTCCAGCATGACTGGTCAGGGATCAAACCACCACTGATAGGGGAGGAAGAACGAAAAGAGGAGAACCATCCATCTCCTTTTAAAAAATGTATGCTGTGTCTTTCTCAGAGTTTTGGTTTTCTCTCCATCTCACAGCTTAGGTTCGGGATGATTCAATTTAGACATTGGGGAGTGATAGTTGGTTCCCGTTATAACCAGAGTTAGAAACCCTATCTCTCCGGAGCCGCACTCAAAATGTTTTTGGAAAAATAAATGTTACCAATACACCAGACTGATCCCTCAAAAATACAGGAAGACGAGCAGAGCCAGAGGCAAAATTACCCAAAATGTACAAATCGAAGACATGAGCAGCAAATAAACTCTTTGTCAAACAACTGGCTTATTTTCCCTTCTACTAACACACTGACAGTGACATGAGTCAAATATGGCCATTATGCTGATAGGTCAATAATAAATTAAACCAAGCAAATTAGTTGGAAAGAGAAAATGACAGGCTAATGCGACACAAAACCAGAAACTATAACTTCAGTTAGCCTTTAGACCTTGATGTTACCCACATAAAGGACAAACACCTCCAACTCCAATTATTAACTGAGAAACACTATCTCTAAGAACTGCCTGGAGTCTGTTTCGCCACTATTGGATTAGATGCTGCATTGAGTTGAGACCATCTATCTAAGAGAATAATTAACTATCTAGAAAGATGGACTAACTTATGTAACCACCAATTAGGAGATCACAAACAATCCTTTCAGAGGGAGTTGGAGAATTTTAATGAGGTTTAATGACTTGTTTATTGGTTGGTGGGGTTTTGTTTAGAGAGGTACACAGGGCAGATGTGCTGAGAAGAGTTTAAAAAAACAAATTCCTCCACATTCTCCCTCATCTGCACACCTCTGGTATCCACTGCATACTATACTACACAATAACAGAGGTATGAGGATATATGTGTGTGTTTTGGTTTGTGTAGTTGAGGTTTGTGTGCACATGTGTGCATGTATGCTTATCTAAAACAACAATCAACCAACCCCCTACTTCTACACACACCCACACAGACACACACATCTGTGAGGCTACTTCAGAAGCCGAGCCCCAGACGGGGTGAGCAGATCAATCAATTACATCTCTGCTCCAGCAATCAAACAAGGTTATTATCAGGCAGCAGCTCACCGACCTGGAAAGGCCTGGCCAATCAAAGGCTGCTGTGATGTGGGGGCTGGCGCTCGCTCATGTGACAGTAACACAGAGTGGCAGTTCGTGTTGTCAAGGGATAGAAGGATGGAAAGAGGAAAGACAGACGACTGAGGCTGAATTCAAAGGAGAAAACAGAAGAAAGTGTGTGGGACAGGAACAAGAGAATATCTGTAAATCACCCATCTCCCAGCACTTTGTCTTCACCTTGACATTAGTCTCAGAAGGGCAGGAGGAGATAAGACTCACAGTATAGTTCTGTATAAATACTCTATATCACTCTTTCAGGATTTCAGTGTTTAGTGGGTAGTA
This sequence comes from Lates japonicus, assembly GCA_033238685.1. Lineage (NCBI taxonomy): Eukaryota > Metazoa > Chordata > Actinopteri > Centropomidae > Lates > Lates japonicus. The sequence continues at coordinate 5,047 of BRZM01001668.1, read as the reverse complement.
AACCTCTGTTTTTCTATCTTTGAGGGCCTGATTACATCCCTGAAAAATGCAGGAAATGACAGAGAAAAGGTGACAAATGTAAAACTGAAGGACATGGCAGAAAGCAACACATGGCAAAAACATCTCTTCATTGTGGTTCAGTAATTCTCTTCTTGGCAGCGGCTCCCTCTGGCATTCACTCAGTGAGCATTAAGAGCATTCTGTCCTCCCACTTCTGTCCTTTCATAGCAACAGGTCTAAATAACCATATTAGTCTTAATTAAATTATCATACACTCAAAAAAATAATAAAAAAAATAGCGACTTTCATTTCATTTAATCATTGTTGGTAACACAATACACCAAGACGCACGAGCAGACCTACAAATCTCTTGAGAATACAATCTAATCTCTTTCAGAAAGCAGCCAATTGGAGACAATCGGGCACTGTGGGGGACATCATCGATGGGGACAGCATGACTGTGTGAACATCTGTGTGATTACGACCTGGTCATCTGGACAAGCTTCAAAGACCTATTTGTGGGTGTGTGTGTGTGTGTCTGTGTGTGTGTGTGTGTCTAAAGGTATATCTAGATGTTTGTCTTTGTGTCCCAGCACAATTTCTCCCTCTAATCTGGCTGGGCAACAATTCCCAGTATCCCCTATTTTTCCCCACATAGACCTAAAACCTCAGGGACCCTCAAAGCCGACTTCATAAGAAGTCTACTGCTGAGCGTTCAGACAAACTAGACCCCCTTAAGCTCCAACTGACGACTGTCTGCTTCACATGAGTCTGCTGGACAGGTTGCCCTGGGAACCGAGTCTGATTCCATTATGGGATGGATAAACACAATCAAAGAGTTTATCCACCTTCTATAGCCAGAGAAAAGACCCCCACAATGATGGATCTAATCTCCTGCACAATATCTGGTGTGTGTGTGTGTGTGCGTGTGTAGTGTTCATGCCCGCGGTGCGTATGTCTGTCTCTGTGCATGCGTATGCTTGTAAGACATGAGGAGATTGAAAACTCTGCACCTCACTAGAAAGTGGCTGAAGTTGCACTTTTAGGAAGCTATAAAACCAGCAGTATTATTTACAACATGGTGTGTATGGTGCTGGTGGTGTGTGTGTGTGTGTGTGTGTGTGTTGTCCTGTGGGAGGGTACTGTAGAGATAAAAGAATAAAGATGCTGTGGTGCTGTAGACAGGTAGGAGCACCTGACAGATTCATAGCAAACTGGCATTGTGCTCTGCAGACACACAGCTTTCCTTTTCCATACACACTCGTTTACTTTCCATCTGTCTTCTGCTGCTCTCCTTCCATGTGTATATTTGTTTCTTTCTCTTGGCTGTCTTTTTTTCATTTATTTATTTAGCTTATGTATAGTTATAGCTTGCCATAAATTACTGCATTTTTCTGTTGAGGAGTGCATGCTGTAGCTGTCCCTCTCAGGCAATATGCGAGTACACATCGAGTCATACTGCGCATAGTCTATGATCCAATGGAAGAACAGCACAGATAAATTTGTGATGATACATATCTTATCAATGATGCAATTCTACTGAGATTCAACTTTAAAATTCAACATCTCTTGATATTTTTAATCTTACATGAACTGAATTGTTTTAACTTTTGAATTGTAGTATCTAATACAGTTATTTAAGATAGTTACTTCTTATTTTAAGGGCTATTTATTTTGAGAAATAATACCCTACACCACACACACTCCCTGAGCACATAAAGTTACCAGACATTTGCAAAAAATCGGCAGCTGTATTGGTATAAATTTCACAAAGAATACAGCCAAATCTCTTTCACAGAGTCCCTGGTCAATTTTCCAAACATACTGCTGCACACCACTGTTGGAGTGGTTTTGCCATCCTCTCTTTAATTTTATTCTGTACAATGTAGTTGAATGAACAGTGTGCACATGTGCATATAAGCAACTTGTATTCATAGCAAGCTAACATGCCACCCAGCATACATGCAATCTCAGAGCTTTTCCATTCCTCTGCATTTTCATTCTCCCTCTTTGGTCTTATCTGATTTCATTCTCATTCCACCTGTCTGTTTGTTTCTTTTTTTATCATCTTTTCCTTTGTGTTTTTCTTTCATTGCCTCCCATCTGCTCTCTTCTCTCTGTTGTTTGTTTCTTTTCTCTGCCTTCTTCATTGCTCTCTCTCTCTGACCTTTCCAGTATAAAATCTTCTCTTCCCCTGATTCCCAACTACGCTCCCAGTTTTTAATGGGTGTGGGTTAGAAAGAGAGAGAGAGGCAGGGTGCTATTTACTGAGGAAAATCCTCCTGAACGAGTGAGAAAAGATTAAAAAAGAGAGCAAGGGCTGGCAGAGCAAAGCTGTATGTGCATGTATGTGTGAGTAAGACTTAAGACAAGACGTCCGTGCTGCATTTTAATAGCCTATGTGCAGACACCTCTTTGAGGCTGACTACAGATGTTATTGTTGAAGGAAAACGGTATTCTTCACCAGTAATTATGAAGCTGCTGCCTGACTAAATGAAGGTTAGGGTTCAACCACAAATTATTTTTGCCATTTCCAGTTCTGTCGCAGTGGGAATTTTCATGTTTGAAAAAGGTCATACACAGGGCAACTCAGTGAGCAACTACAAACACCAGTCTTGTCACAAAATGATCTCAACAGTGACTTTTTGATCAAACAAATCTTGTTGTAGGAATGTATTTGAAAAGATTTTTGATCATCTGCTTTGGTTTGCTGTCTCTTACTGGGAATGTGGTCATTCATGCTGCCCAACTAAACTGCCTGGTGGAACAACATCATAAAAGACTGTGTAATTGCAGGATTTATATGGATCATAAACACCTGAGTAATTGGTGCCATTTTCCATGTTGCAGTAGGAAGCGTATGGACAGTGACTACTGCAACACTATTTTGTCAGAGAACTTGTTTTTCTGTCTGCTCATCATTGCTAAACAATAAAACTTGGAAATACATAAAGATGACTGGGCTATCATAATAACTACCTGTTTTTACGGCTTGACAAATCATGTCATCTTCAAACCTTCGCAGTGAATTGGTTTCCGACTCTTTAGTGTTGCAGTAACTGTTAAAGATCCACTACACTGGACCACGCTGGAGATGCAATTTATGTCTCACATTTGATATGAATGATTTGCACTCAAAACAGAATGCATCATGCTTTTGAGCAGAAAAAAAGAGACTACCAAATCATGTACTCAACACCATAATGATCCTTTAATGCCAGATGTGTTTTGATATTCATTAGCAAGGTATATATAAGATAAGATTGTAAATTTCCCCATTGTGGGACTAATAAAGGATTATCTTATCTTATATGTCTTCACAGGTAATAATTAGAGTTCTTAATAAGCTCAAACACAAACAATATTCAGTTTTCTTAATGGAAATTGGATAGTTTGTGAGAGTTTGTGTTTGAAATTTCTCTATTTCAATCTAATGAAATTTGACAGAATGTCAGTAGGAGTGTGGAAAACCAAAATCTTACAAAAAGCCCTCTCCTTGGATGTCATATTTGAGAATTCAACAGTGCAAGTCTCAGATACTGTAAGTCATTTGAGAATCCTCAAATATACTAGTTAAAAACTTTTCTTAAAGATACTCCATTTCACCTCTAACTCTGGTTCTTTCTATTTGTCTTGGTCTGTGTGTGCTGCTCAGGAGGGGAGTTAATGAGAGTGTGAAATTAGTGCAGAATCGTGGTGTGTGTCGGTTTCACCACAGGCTACAGTGGTGGGAGGCAGAGCCCTTCTGTCCTTTCCCTGTCATCCTGCTCTCTATGCGCTCCTTATTCCTTTCATCACTTGTTCCATTGTCCTTCCCTCTCTTCTTCCCCCAAGCGCTCTCTGTCAATCTCCGACCCTCTGACTCTATTCTCTCCCTTGAACTTTTCCACTCAACTGTGGACGCTTACAGTAGAATCAACTTCGAGCAGATCTTGAGTCTCTGTTAGTGTTTGAGTATCTGCGCATCAGCATGAGTGCTTTTAATAAGCTAATGCTGTATGTGCACACTGAGAGCTCTGTACTCAATCGACTGTTATCGACTTCAATTGCCAATCTAGTACACCCACCAGTCTGACATTATCTGAGGACCAGCAGGATACTTCTAAGCTTCCTTTATGTTTTGGTACACAAATGAACAGACAAACAATATCATAACCTCACATATGCAAACAAAGTAGCTTTGAGTAGAATTCTGATACAAGACACAGTCAACAGTTTTAAAGATGATGGAACTGTTCAAACACCCCCACTTTATTCTTAACTCTTTGAGTTATTAACGAAAAATTTCCAATATCTGGCCATCATTATTCCTGTGATAAATATTTTACTCTCTAACTTAACTGTCCGGATATGGGAACACAGCAACTCTGTTGGGCTTCTGGCTTAAACAGACAATGAGTGGGGCAATCTCACAAGTGCACCCAGGTTTCCAAGACTCAGGTTTGACCTTCTTACCTAAAGCACCAGCTATTTGGTAGTCAAAGCAAAGGCAAATGTTTAATGGTCCAGAGGATCTTGTAGAGGTACTTCTTAATTCAACTTGATTTGACCAATTAGTTAAAGCCAAACAAGCAAAATATCTTGGTGAGGTATTTCAAAGCAAAGGTTTGGTAATGAACACTTCAGAGTTGAAAAAGACAGGAAAAACATTATAACTTACTTTCAGCTGGTTTAATTTTAAACTTTTAAATGTTTAGAGTTGGAAGAAGAGCTTTCTGTGGGCATTGACATGGATAAAACCATATTTTCTCCTGAGAGGGAAATGTAACAAGTAGGAAAAGTTTTCTGTCTTCAGTGTGAGGACATTTTGGCTCGTCCACACAATTTCAAAGGGCTGTTTAGGGGGTAAAGACCTGGTTTTAGGGTTCAGATTAGAAGTAGGTTTAGGTTAGGGTTAGGGTAAGGGTTGGGGTTAAACAATTAGTTGTGAGGGTTGAGGTTAGGGTAAGGGGCTAAGGTATGCATTATGTCAAAGAGAGTGCTCTCACAATAATAGTACAAGTTTGTGTGTGTGTGTGTGTGTGTGTGTGTGTGTGTGTGTGTGTGT
>BRZM01001667.1:92489-131847 GCA_033238685.1 Lates japonicus | reverse complement strand
TTGTATCATCGCCAAAAAGAACATCAGAAAACATGAGGCAATGGGACCTCTAATTGGTATAAGCCATTTGGTGCTGCTTCATTCTTTTCTTTTTTAGACTGTCTGTATAGTTTATTTATTTAAGCACAATTCTTAACTGTCTTAGATGTTAGTAACATAGATAACATATATAATGTTGGTAAATGTAAAACTTTTTTTGTTAGAATAGAAAATAAATACACCATGCTCAGATTTACATGGTAACTAACACTTGTAATCTTGATGTGATGTAAATTTTGGAACCTAAAAACAGCTCAGGACAGGCCTATCTTAGCTACTGTGCTAGCTAGCTATCCTGACGTTACACAGATGATAAAAATAAAAAAATAAGAAAATAAATATATTAATAAGAGAGAATAGAAAATTTTGCCTGCTCTGTATCATCAGGTTTATGATCAGAAATTTCTTCTCATAACAGCTTTCTCATGCACTTTGGCCAAAGCTGATGTTAAACCTGGAGCTGGGGAACAGCCAGACAGCAACTAAAAATGAAAGTGCAGGATAAAATTTTATTATGTTTGCACAAAGCTGCTGTACGTATATGCGAACACACATATTTGATTTATCTGAAATCTGTCTCAATGTCCCTAATGCATTCTTGAAATTTAGCTAACTGATTGGTTCCATCAGGCTTCATTGACAAGTACAGTTGAGAATCAGTTGCATAACAAAGTTTATGGAGTGTTTCCTCCATAAACTGTGTTGCCTAAAGGATGCATATACAGGGTGAACAGAATTGGTCCAAGCACAGAACCTTCTGAAACTTGGTGTCTAACTTTTGTGTACACGGTGGATTTGTCATTATGGGTTCTGTATGTAGACATCTGAAAACCCCAGTTATTACTGACACCTGTGGCCTTAAAGTGAACTGCTGTCTGCATCCTATTGCTCGCGGTCATGTGGATACTCGCTCTCCATAAGTAGGTGGGTGCGAGCATCCATAAAGTTCTTACTGATCTTGTCAATATCAGCCCTCACTGTGTGCCTGGTGCTAGGAGTGCATGAGTTGCAGTCTGACCATGGCGATCACATTACTGAGCAGAGCAAGCGTTAGCCAGGTAGCTGTAATTTAGTTACACTGCAGGGATCTGGTGTTGGTTTGTTAGCCAATGAAGTAATTATCAAATGGCAAGCTTGTCAATTTACCAGCCAGATCAGCCTTTGGATTAATTAACAGACGTTATCCACTCAACACAGGTCATTTGAAGGTCACTGAATTAGAAGGTTATTTGTAACTTTCATTTGTGCTGTCTCCATGCCATGATGCTCTCTGAATCCTGACTGAAAATTCTCAAATAAACGGTTCTGTAGAATGTCTCACAACTGATTGGCGAGTGCTTTCTCAAGGATCTTAGCAAAAGTTAGATATGGGTCTAAAGTTGACTTTTATGCCTGGATCGAGAGCAGGCTTTTTAAGAAGAGGTTTAATTGCATCCACTTTAAAAGGACTATAGTACATTGTCTGCTAATGAAGACAGATTGACCGTATCCAGGAAAGAAGTGCTAACTAAGGGTAAAACTTCCTTAAACAGCCTCGTTGGGATGGGGTCTAAGAGACAGGTTGATGGTTTAGATGAAGAAATTGTTGAAGTAAATTTGAGAGGAGAAAAACTGTCTTGATATATCTCAGGTTTTAGGGCTGTTTGTAAGGATTTTGTGTTTGGAGATAAATCATTGCTGGTTGAAGGAAGGAGGTGGTGAATTTTGTCCTTAATATTGTATTATTAAAGAATCTAATAAAATTGTTACTACTGAGAGCAACAGGAATACATGGATCAATAGAGCTGTAACTCTCAGCTACAGTGCTGAAAAGAAACCTGGGGATGTTTTTATTCTTAATTAATGATGAGAAACAGCCCACTCTAGCTTTACAGAGGGCCTTCATATATGTTGTTACCTTGCCAGGCTAAGCAAGACTCTTCCAGTTTGGTGGAACACTTTTAAGTTTTTGCATTTTTTTCTTTAAAATGCAGGTTTGGGAGTTAAACCATGATGCTAACCTCTGTTGTTTTATTTTTTGAAGGGGTAATAGAGTCAAATGTTGTTTGCACTGAGCCTGCAGTGCTGTCTATAAGATGATTAATTTTCAAGGGACTGAAATTTGCACAGGACTCCCGTGTTATATTCAGACATGACATTGAATTAAGAGCTGATGGTATCCATCCATCCATCCATCCATTATCTGTACTGCTTACAGATCACCAGTCTATCACATTTACATACTGTCATATAGTACCAGTCAAAAGTTTGAACACACCTTCTCATTCAGTGTTTTTTCTTTATTTAAATATTTTCAATATTGTACCTTAATACTGAATACATCAAAACTCTGAAAGAACACATATGGAATTATGTAGTGAACAAAAAAGTGTTAAACAAATATGTGAATAATGAATATGTTTTATATTTTAGATTCTTTAAAGTAGCCACCTTTTGCTTTGATGACAGCTTTGCACAATCTTGGCATTCTCTCAATCAGATTAATGAGGTAGTCACTTGGAATGGTTTTCCAACAGTCTTGAAGGAGTTCCCAGAGGTAGTGTGCACTTGTTAGCTGCTTTGCCTTCACTCCGCAGTCCAACTCATCCCAAACCATCTCAATTGGGTTTGGGTTGTGGAGGCCGGGTCATCTGACCTAGCACTCCATCACTCTTGGTCAAATAGTCCTTACGTAGCCTGGAGGTGTGTTTGGTGTCATTGTTCTGTTGAAAAACAAATAATAGTGCCAAACCAGATGGGATGGATGCTGTGGTAGCCATGCTGGTTAAGTGTGCCCTTAATTTTGAATAAATCATCAACAGTGTCACCACCAAGGCACCCCACACCATCACACCTCCTCCTTCATGCTTCACGGTGGGAACCACACATGTAGAAACTATCCGCTCACCTTTTCTGCATCTCACAAAAACATGGTGGTCTTGTTTTTGTTCTTCTTCAGTAGTGGCCTCTTTGCAGCAATTTGACCAATCTTAAGGATTTCAGTTTAAAGGTTAGAAAATGATCACCCTCAAGAACAAGAGAAACCTGCAGTGCTTGTTGGTAGGAGATGGGAAATGAACCACTATCATGGGGTTCAATGTCACATGCTTTGTTTTCCCAAAGATTCACCCTGACCCCCTCTCAGAAACTTTTAGTCGTGAAATTAGAATGTCACATTACTTCTGCTTTTGTTGCGGAGCGAGAATAGCTTCTTTTTTTTTGCACCACGACCACTAACCACACAAGTCTGCACTCCAACAAACTTTGGCAGCCGTGTTTGGACTGTGGTCAGGTCACATTTGGTCTGAGTGTGCCAACAGTTAGCCAACAATTGTCCCAAACTTTCTGCGTGAAAATGTGGTTAGATTTCTGATGTAACCTGCCCCACAATCCACTTTGTAATTATGTAGTATTCATTGTCAGTCATGGTTTCTCTGCAGTTTGAATATGACATACTTTCTTACCAGGGACACAGTGGTAAATGAAAATGTGCTGCCCACTACAAGCCTAGTCTATCATTGTCAATCACTGGGATTGTTGTATGTTGTTGGAGTGGTGAGGAGTCAAGAGAGGCAGACAGCCTGTGGAGACAGGAAATGAATTTCCAGTGTGTTAGGGCTGAGTTCATGATCTGTGAATGAACAAGAACAGAAGAGAATAGGTCAGCTGGAGAGAAAAAAAGCAGACCTAAAATTACTGACTGATGTGATTGATGTAATGCACAGTATTAGGTAGTCAGACACATAATTTTTTTACATATTTATTTTTTACTTTTTTAACACAGAAACAGTGTATTTCACTACTCTGACACAATATTGAAGGCCATTCAATTTTTTTCCCCTGAACACCTCAGTTTCAGGTGTGCTTTTACTGTGATGTTCAGGTACTCACACACAGCATTTGGTGCTGACCAACCAAGTTTTATGCATTTCTGATACTGCCAAAGCATTATATTTATGTTTGAGCTCTGAAAAACATTGTTTTTCCTCATCTGTCATGCTGTTTTATTCTCTCTACCTTGTCTATATTTCTGGCTCAGATTTATTTAGGGCCAGCAAACAAACACACAAAATCAGTGTGAATCAAATAATATGTTCTTGATTCTTCAGGTTTCTATGTGTCAGAAGCATATTAAGACTTGTATATGTCAACATGGCTTGCTAAATGTCAGTAAGTAAAATAAACATCTTACACACCCACGCCAGATTTCTGCATTCCAGAGGAAACATGGGCAGCCTAAGTATAGATTGTTGTTATCTGAGCCACACTACCTCTGTATCTTAGTTATAATGACTTAACATGGCAAACTTTTCTTTTTTTTTTTTTTTATGTGAAGCAGAGCAGAGACAATGTGGGAATGGTATTAGTCATTATGACATTATGGTGTCCACAGCCTAAAATGCACTTAAATAATGTGGCTTAAAAACAGAAATGCTTCACGTCTTACTGTAATTGTCCTCATTCTAACATGAGCATATAATCGCTTTAACACAATCACTCTGGTTTATATAGGCTCCATGTTGGTTACATTACTGCCTTATGATGGCTGGATTAGTGCTATGCATTTAAACATGGCAGTAGCAAGTAAAAAATGCTCTGTCATAGCACAATACCCTACTCATGGAGTTGTTTGCTGAACATGCATCTACTGTATGTACAGTGCTGTCCAAATGTTTTAGGAACTAAGACTTAAGAGAGAATGTGTTAAACAATAATTCCATTAATAGTTTTTATTTATCAATTAACCCCATGCAGAGTGCAGTAAATGGAATAAAACTAGATCAAATCAATATTTGGTGTCACAATGTGGCCAGAAGCAAGACAACAGCCATGTATCACCAGACATTTGAAAATTACCTGAAAGTAAACATACATACATACATACATACAATAATCCAAATCTGATTGATCGGAGGCTTTTTTGTTTTCATGATTACAAGCTGACAAAAACACAACAGAATGTTGGCCTTGTTTCTGTCACATTAAAGGCTATGTAAGAGTATGGTGTTTTATTGGATGATGCTGGCAATAGTGCACCATATGACTTGCTTAACTCCACTTAGGCTTATGAGTTGGAAAGCATTTGATCTGCACCCAGATTAGAGTACTCTAATAATAATATTTAATTCACATTAAACTGCTTGGTTTAAATGGATAACAGTGTGCATCCCTTTTTTGTGTGTGTTTCCTGTTCTTTGAATGTGGATTTATCAAGACAAAACATGTGGATTGTACAATCTTTGTTTGGAGGAAAAGAATTCTTTTGATGGAAAGAAATGTGGCCCTGAGCACAAAATAACATTTCATAATCAGAGAGCAGACTGCACACAATTAGCCAAGCACATAGCCTTGAAATCAGGCATTTAGCCAGTGTGTGTTATGTGTGCGTCTGTGTTGTATATTTGAAAGAAACTGGGATTGTGTGTGTCTGTCAGTGTAAGACTCTGGCAAGGGTCTGAGTATGTCTATTAGCATGCGCTCAGTTAATCCAATAGCCGATACAATGGCGTTGCTTCAGGCTTTGGACTACCTCAGTGATATGGCTGTTTAGTGAGCAGACACACACACACACAAAACATGCTTACACTGGCCTTGAACGCTAAAATGGAAACCTTTAACAGCATGACAGTAACTTTTTTCTTTACTTTGGTGAGAAGTAAATAAAAGTGTATTTTGGTACATAAACACGCGTGAATATGTGTGTATAAATTGGAGTCATGGATTTTAAGTGGATCTGATTGGTTACCATGGTAGCAGTCATCACAGTGACAGTGTGACTAAACAATTATAAAAAGGACACATCTGTCCAGCAAAAGCAGATGCTTAGCAAACTCAGAATCAAGTTTAAAATTATGTATAATAAAGCAGTTTGGGGCTGGGAAACTATCCAAGTGCCAAGGTGCAGGTAACTCAAATTTTCAGAGAAAAATTAAAGCCTTAACATCCAAGAAATAAAGTATTATACTACTACTGGTGAATGTGCAGGCCGAAAGATGCGTGCCAAAGTCCAGTCACCTCTGGTTTCATGTTGGATGGAAGAGGAGTCACTATGCTAGGCCTGTTCAAACTCAAACAAAGAACTGCTGACTTGTCCCAGTGAACATCTTTGTGGATTTGTCTGACAAAAGAACAGAAACATATAGTAACATAGACTTTACACATTTTCTTTGATGTACCAAAGTGCTGAAATAATGTGGATTCTCAAATCTGGCAAAAACCTCTGCAAAAAACAGTGAAGCAGTACAGGCTGGGATTGAGGCAACTGGTGGACAGAGTAAAAATATTGCCTCTGGCTGGTAGGATTTAATTCCTTACCATTTACATTTTAGTCCATTGAAAGCCTGTCTTCAAGGAAAATTCCATCTACACTTGAAACCAGTTGTGATAATTAATTCACCACGTTGACACAGAAGCATCAGTAGTAGTAGTATTTGTTTCTACCTCTCAAGCAGTTTGCTGTCATGTTATAATCCAACGGTACTGGCTATAAAGTTTCAATACGTTTTTGACCATACACTGATTACTCTGTTGAGTATATTGGAAATCTTTATGTGACCATGAAACTGTCTGTTCATGGTCACAATAATCAAATGTTAAATTAAATCTGAATCATCTTTGTGGATTTGCAGAAAAACGAGACCCAAACATATGTCAGCTGCTTTAAAATTTGTATTTAAGCAACTCAAGAAGCTTTTAAGAACACCTCCAATCCTGTTCTGCTCAGAAACTGATTTACTGTAACACATGAATACAAACACAGATAACCTTTCCGACTTGGGAAAGGGATTTATGTAGCATCTAACCATCTTGAGATGCACTGTATCACTTTAATGCTACTATCTATGTTTGTTTAGATTAGCTTAAGAAATTGTTGTGTCTTATCCAGCTGTCTGAAGTTGTCTAAGGAGCTTTGAATTAACTAATTCTGATGAAAGACTAACTTTTACCTTGTGTTGCAGCACAATTTAATGGAGCAGTTTAGCCTAAAAATACTGGACTGCAACCAGTTCGGCATGTGTTTGCATCGCAGGGAAGATGAACTCCAGTAGTGAAAAGGAATGGAGGAGCTGTCTTTGTAATGTTTGGGATCCTGAGCCAAATCATTTGATAGTCGTAGTGTTTAAAAAATGACATAGGGGGGTGGGCGTCTAAAATGCCCCCCACAGCGGGGTTCCGTTGAAACAATTACTATAAATGTACGGCAGGAGCACTTTCCTCTCCATACGAGATTTTATAACTTCGCCAATGAAGTTCGAATCGAGCCAACTAATTTGTCTGGCAAATTAGCTTTAGCATGTCTCGCAGCGTGATTCAACGCTTACAACGATTGGAGTCAAATTGTTTTTTTGCATTTGTGCGTCTGGCGTCGTGATGAATGGCTCGTCTGAAAATGGGGAAGCGCTGTTTTAGCTATCAAATTAAATGGTTTTTAATCAGTTGGTGTTTTTAATGGTGGCTCAATGCGGGTTCAGTTGTGCTCAACATCGACAATAGAAGGAAACAAATGCGGCAGCTTTGTAATTGAAAGTGCTGTGATACCTCAGTTAAATAGTGGTATTATGATGGTGTTATTTTGGTTTGTTCACTTGCTCAGTTTGATAATCATGTTTTTTTGTTTCTAGAGGGACTTTGGAATTGGTTTGTGATTGTCTTAATGGGCATAAATTTGTGAAAGTATGTTGGTGTATGTGTAGTTGGAAATGATTGCGTGTGTGTATGTGTGAACAAAGCAAAAGTACAGATACATAGTGGTGGTCTGGCGTTTTTTTGTTTGTTTGTTTTTGTTTTTTATTTTTTCAAAGTTTGAATTATAGCAAACAATCCAGAATAATTTCAAAATGAACAGTAATATTTAAGAATTGTTTCTGAAGTGGCAAAACACCAACAGTAACATTACAAGACTGAACTGCAAGTAACATCAAAGGCATACGTACATATGCTTATTTATTTGTGTGTTTAATATATGTGCATGAAAGAATAGGATTTTGCCTAAAAACAGTCAAATTTTATTGAGATTTAATGCAAAAAAGAATTTCAGAATGAATCATAAAACATTAATTAGAGTAACATTCATAATGTAAACTGATCTCAGATCTCAGACTTTAATTAAACTGTCTGTTCTTGTCACATATGCTCACACAAAAACACTGGCTCAGCCTTAGTCGTTTTTCTCTGATTAATACCAAAAGTCTCGCTGGCTAACATACACATACAACCATATGCGAAGAAATAACCTTCAGTCTCAGGCGGTCTGTCTCTTTTGCCCATATATATATATATATATATATATATATATATATATGGTAGCATTAATAACATTGTCATATGAAGTCCACAAACTTTTTCCTGGAGGAGTTTTTTACCAGAGAATTGTGCAATGAAGTAAAATATTCATTATTACTGGGTGTCTGTCTCTCTCTTCCTTTTCTCACACCAACTACCTGGACTGAGCATTGAGCAGAAATGACAAATTCATTCTTTCTGGGTCAGAGACGAAAGAAATGGTTGATTGTGTAAACAATGGATCATGTCCTTGTCTCCCGGCTGTCTAAATGGATTTAGATTTACTCCCAAGTGATGGTAATATGATGAGTGTAAGAGCTAGGCAGCTGACTGATTAACACTCACGCACGCACACACATGCATGCGCGTGCGCGCGCACAAACACACACACACACAATTAAATCATGTTGTCTTGATTTGTGGCCAAAATGCAAGTAGTCGAGGGCCATATTCCGAGGATACTGAGATCAGTTTACATTGTGATTATGCTCTGTTTTACATATTATTTTTATGGCTGATTATGATTTTCTTGTCATTAAATTTGACCGTTGTAAGCAAAAAGTCTACCAAAGTTTTTTGTTTTTTTGTTTTTTTCCCCCCCATCTGAATTACATACAGTAGCTGGCAGTGAAGAGAGACAACATTTAGACATGTAGACACATGAAAGATAGGATGTAGGATTGTGTGAGTTTTAAAAATAATTTGGTAGGTAGTCAAAATATATTAGCTGGTAGGTCTTTTTTTTATTTCTTAATTATAAAATTATGTTCTCCATTCTATGTAAATTTGATTTCATTCACTTATTTAACATCAGGGTTGTACTGATTTTATCAATATAAACAATGGGAATATCAACATAATCATGTAGTTCTGGACTTTCATACAAGTTTTTTTTGGTGCCAGCTTGTCATGTTGATATTGTAGAATCACTTATATTAACATTTTCATGATTATGCAGGAAAAAACTGAACCAACAGCCTCTCTAGCAAAATCAAAAACAGCTTTATTGCAAACACACACACACACACACACACACACTGTCACTGCATTTACACATTACAGGTCACCCGATGCGATTTCAGTTTTGTGTATTTTTATACATATTTCTTTGAGTCTGATGCTGTCATTTTCCTGTGAGCTTATGTCTGGGCCAGCTAAATGGAAAAGGGCGCATTGTAAAATTTATTCTCTATCCTCTGATTGAACAGGATAAATGTCTTATACAACCTATACTGACTCCTGGCCTAGCGCCCTTGCTGTATATTTATTTCTTTATTTATTTAGTTAGTTAGTTTGTCAAATAATAAGCTAAGTGGAGCATTTAAATGGTAATATTGGGTGGTTAAATTATCAATTAGAGTTTAGTATTGTGACAAGTTAGTGTTGAGGCTCAACCAGTGCAGTTTTACACCAAGAGGCACCTAAGATTTAAAGATTTATAATTACGCAAATGTTAGTTTTGATTTCCTTCAATAAAATATCTCACATTACATTATGTGTATGATGATGTACAAGCTGGAGCTCATAGCAGTGTGAGGAATGTTGGGTTCAATGAGAGTCATAAATGGTCATTAGTTTCTGTAACATGGATGGAGACTTAAACTCACCTCTCTGTGGTTTCTTAGGAACTTACAGGAGACAAATATATTAAAGTTCTTTTCCCTGTCTGTGCTTTAGTGGACATTGTTGACTCCCCTCCCTGTGTGTTGGGCTGCGCACAGGTTGTGTGTGTCTTCAGAGAGCCTGTTCCTTGGTCACGTGGGGCCTCTGCCGCTATGCCCATCATGCATGAGGAGGTGAAACTTACGGAGGAACACAACAGAGGTGCAAAACTCTGCATCCTGTTTTGATAGGTTCAGCACACCAACTGTTTATGTGAGAGACTCTTTTGACAGCTGAATAGGCAGAGGTTTTGGGTGGCATGCTAGGTGGTGACTAAAATCAATACACCATCATAACTGAGATGCATAGAGGCTTCTCACGCTGTGCCTCAATCCAGATCGAACACCATTTAAGACTCACGCGTCATAACGAGTAAGAAAGTCGTGTTTGCTGAAGTGTCCTCTCAAACCGTTCTTTTCAAATGATGAAAAGGACAGAATGTGGTCCCAGCCACAGGAGTTCCAAGAAGTTAGAAAAAAGTATTCTGAGCCTCTATTTTTCTACATTAAAAATGCTGTACTGCTTTGACATACTTTGAAATGCTACAGCTCTTATTTTTCTCATGACTTTTTGTTTCTGTGGTGTACCTTTGCATTGTGTGCAGATAAAGTGGCACAGTTCCTTTCATTTCTGATCCTTTTAAAATTCATAGTCTAACATGCAGTAATTAGAAACTTTGCTTTGTATTAAGGACAATAGACAGTATTTTAATGTGTTTGGATGCACAATGGTATACATACCACTAACAGCTACTGTTGACCAGGTTAGCTTGTGTCATAACACGATTTCCTGCAAGAAAGCACATTATGCAGGGGTACAGATGAATGAATCACGAAGATAGAATTTAGCAATGTGTTTTGCGGTATGTATAGTTCTTCCTGAGTACACAAACATGACAGTGGGAGCAATTTTAAAAAATGGTAGCTTTGGTATCAAGAGTAATTGAAACAAGTATTTAAAAGCTGATGCATTAAAGTCCAATATTTTGAATTTTAGTATCTTCTTACTTTGATGTAAGTGCACAATAAGCACAAGCACACTATATCACAGCTGTGTGAATATCCTAAGCGCTTCTCCTTTACTTCCACTTTCTTGCTCATTTTTCATTTGTCCTTTAATCTTGTCCCTCTCAAGGAATCACCTTTTCATTCATCAATCATTTCTTTTCTTTCTCCTTCCCTCGCTGTTCCTTCCACCATCTCTGGCTCTACAACTCTCTCTCTCACTGTACTCAATCAAGCTTTTGACACAATGAGTCACGCTGTTGTATTTGACACAACAGTAAGCAATTTACATCTATCTGTTTGTGTGTCTCATTAATGCAGACTGCTCACTCCCTTTTGTACCCACTACACTCTTTAATAACTCTAATATATTTCACTTCAAACACAATCTGGTTGGGCCACAAACATACCAAAGATTAAAGATTGCCAAAAGTGTGCATCAATTGAAGCCCTCTCCCAAAGCATACTGAGCTGCCGCGCTGGCTTGGTGAATAGCCTGTAATCTATTTACAGCAACATGCGTTTAACAACTGCAGCAACTGTGTAACAATGGATTTCCTGCGTATTTTGACCACTCTCCATTCAGCAATCGCTTGATGCCAGAGTTCAGTTACACAAGCATCTGCAGTTAGTAATCCTGCTTTTAAATAAAAGCTCTGTCCTTAGCTCACAATGGCACGGCCTGCACTTTGAAAGGAGAACAGACTTCCACTGAAGGTCTAATTGCTTTGACAAAAGCATGAGCATGTAGGCTAGGGCTTTCCTTACTGTGCAGGTAAACATGACTAATGGAAATGGCACAGCAGGACTTAAAACCTTATCTATTACAGGAGTATAGCACACCTCCGAAGCATTACAGTGACTTATAAATCAAATACAAATGGTGCAGCTGTGAGGTAACCCTGCCAATTAAATAACTGTGGTAAACTAATGATTTCAGAGCACATTTAAAGGGGCTGAGGCAATTTATTAACTCTGCTCTTACTACAGTATCATGGATGAAAGAACAATAAAACCAATAAGAGCAAAAGCACAGAGGCAATTAGAGACAGTCATAATAGAATATGTCACTGGGCTTAGTGAAACACCTTCAAATTCCCTATGATTTCATTTCACTCAACATGGAGTTACGTATGGTGTGGCCTTAGAAGGTCAAAAAGCACAACAATAATTGAAAACACAACAACAGTTTCAGAAATCAAAACATTTTGGGAAATAAAATAATTCAAAAAAGCATTAGCAAAAACCAAAAACATTTAGAAAAACATTTCACAAAACAGCACAACAATTCAGAAAACACAACTGGCTATTAATTAAAACAATTACTCTAACTATTGCCTTGCTAGCTAATAATCAACTTAACATGATATTTCAAGTGGGTATAGTGCCTTCATCCTCCAGAGAGAGGCTGTCTGTTGTCATGGCTCTCGCATATATCTTCTGTATGCACAGATTAATTCAGAAATTAAAGCATTGGGACATAGTAAACCAACCACAAACACATCACTAAATAAACTCTGAATTGACTGGGGTTCTGTCTAATCACAAACAAGAGGTGTTGTCCCTCCATCTCCGTAATCTGCAATGTTGTTGTTTTGTTTTGCTTGAAATCACTTTGATTTCTGAAATGTGTTGTTTGTGAAATGTTGTTGAGCTTTATTAAATCATAGCCGCAAAGTTAGGGGTTCAGTTCATTTATCACATGAGGTTTCCCATATGAAACAGCAGTAATCCCTGTGCCACATGTGAAGTTGCTCCAGATAAGATCATCAGTTGTATCTTTAATTTGTACCTAAAAATAGTGTGTATCTCGTTTATCTCATTCTCCTGAAGCCAATATAAATTGTATCATCCGTCTCGTGAGCTGAGTGTATCGTCACGCCCTAATAAACATCACACAAAAAATAGCCAACACATTGCACCAAGGAGGTGGAAGGGTGGTTTCATTCCGTACAGCAAGTTTAGTGCAATTTGACACTATGTGTCTAAAATAATTTTTGCACTGGAACGATCAGTAATTGATTTTGTGGTTTTACATGCTTTGATAACTCTTGTACTTCGGTCAGATGGACACCACAAGCTGTTTTATAGTATATTTTGCCATCAGTGACTTCAACTCTTGTTCTTTCACTGTTAAAAGTAATACTAGCTGAAACTGATTTCCCATTAATATAATCATTAATCTATCATGGATAGATCACTTTTCTCAGCATCCTTTCTAAGAAACCCATGTGGTTCTAACTATAGGCTATAATAACACGACCATTACCGGTTGCTCAATTTTCAGTCCACTTCAACACATGTTGGAGACAAAAACTAAGACTGTCAACATTCTCGAAAAATTTAGAAAAGTATTGAGTTTTCTTAAAGGAAAAAGTCTCTCACCTTCTAATTAGGCTGATGTTGTTAGAAAGAATACAGACAGATGAAACATCTAGTTACCATGGAAATAATAAACCACCTGTAGATGTATTCATTAGGTCTCATGAATGCAGTCTATGGTTAAGATGCTGTGTATGCACTCACACACACACACACACACACACACACGAACATTTGGGGAGGCATGTAGGTACGGCAAGATGAACACATACACAACTCTTTGAAGCACAGCATGGGCCGCTGCAAATAGCAAAAATGGCCTCAGCAGAGTGCTGGAGCCATGACTGTACTTACTGGAGAGAACAGGCTAAAAAAATCATGAGCTTATAGAGACCTGTCGCTCAAGAAAAAGAAGAGGGAGAGAGAGTGAGAAAGAGAGAGAAGTTCTAACAGAGAAGAGTGAAACTGACAACTGAAACATTAAATGACAAGAAAAACTACCTCAAAGCATCCAGCTATCACCCACACCTCGAGCATGAACACGTTTACACATGCTAACAGCATTAAAGTGAGCTTTTAGATATCAAACATTAATTTGGGAATATTTATTCTGGTGAATGGTTGATTGGTAACTGAAACACCATGAGAAAACACACATTGTTGTTAGTAGATTAAAAAAGTTAAATAAGGCACAATATTGCCAGTATTTATTTATTATTATTATTATTATTTAATATAAATGAGAAACCACACAGAACAAGCCCACACACAGTCAAATGTCAAAGAATTAGATATGAGGCAACACAAAGGTACACAAGGACAAAGGACCAGTACTCGTAATGTAATGGCATGATTGAATGAAAAAAAAAATCATTCATTTATTTGGTTGTGCTACCCTCTGATAAACCTATTATTATTTGCATAGACACTGGTGAAAGCTGACATCTTATGCTAATGCTGAAGTTTTAGTTAAACACTGGGGCAACTTGTCTTGGAAACACTGTTTAGTGTTAATGGTATGAAGTCTCGCGAGGTGTGAAAACAGAGCAGTCGTTAAATACAAAGAAAATATTATCAGAAAAGTAGAGAAAAAGCATGAGGCGAGAAGGCTGAAAGACTGAAAAGTAAGTAAAGTACAAGACTGACTTTTGCATTTGTGAGATGATATATCAAAGAAGACTGAAAGAAAGAGGGGAGGGAAAAAGTCCTTTCATATCCTAATATGACCAACATACACCACAATCCATGGATTGCATTAGCAGTGACTTTCAAAATTAAGTGGTGTCCTCAGTTACACTCTACTTTCCCCATGGTTACATCCTTAATTGGCATTTATCAGAAGAAGGCTGAATGAGAAACTGGACAGGCACAGGCAGATAAATATTTACAGTGATAAGAGCTTCGTTGTCATTTTACATTTTGCTCTACTGTCCCTGCCAGTGTAGCAAGTGAAGTGATTTCTTGTCAAAATGCCAGCTGATCTTTTATCTAAATAGATAGAACTCACTGTGGTGATTTTACATATTTGCACATTGTAGAGGTATTTCTAGAGATCTGCTCAAAAGTATAAAACTCTGGCAGAGCAAGCAGTAGACACAACACTGACACACTATCACTGTACAAAGCTGATATGCTGAACGTCTTAGAAAACATCTGCTGCTTCACGCATCAAGCAGACACAGAACAACATTATCATTCATTTGGAGTTGTGTTTCTATTTGCATCTGTGCAAGTCCTTTTAGCTCTGGTTTTGCTGTAATGCTCAGAAGCATTACCTGTGTGCTGTTGGGTGCTAGGCAGGTGGTACAATGAGAGTTTATCAGAGGTTTTCTCACTGGAATACCATACAAAAATTGAATATTTCTCATGGTCCCCATTAGCCTGACCAGTGAAACACTGCCTACCCAAATGATTTCTCTGGCACTGATTGCCCAAACTAATTTGTCAGTGTTAAATGAACTACAAGAAATACAGATAATTGACATCTCAGTAACAATAGGTAGCAGTTTTTATTCATTTTTGTTTGGCAGTCATTGTTATTACTGTAAATAGAGACAACTTTTGGCCGAAGGAGGACAGAAGAATATGCAGTACACAGAATATGCTCATACCAAAGTGAGTGGTATGCAAGGATGCAATTCAAGTACAATGCCATGCTAGTAGCAGGAAGTTCGGAAGACCAAGCAAGTGTCACCAGTGACACTGCTTAAAATAAAGCACACTCTGTCATATTAACTCAAGCGGTTTGTAATCCTTCCTGTCACAATCACTGGCGGTGTGTGGCTTAGTCATGTTGAGACACCATGGTAGGTGGTTGTCAAGAAAGACCTGTCGGACTCTCAGTAACTGTGTTTCCTGGAAGCAGGGCATGCCACTGCGGATCTAGAGCACAGAAAGCATTGAGTCACAAAATTAATCCAGTGCCAACAATCTTTTTGTCTCACACTGCTTTCAGTTTACTGAAGCCTTTTCTCTGATCTGCTGCTGTTGTACCTCCAATCTCATTTAGTTATTTATTCAATTACAGCTGTTCTCCAACTCCCTGCCTCAGTTCACTTGCCTTTCAAATCAATTTCCTATCCTTCTTTTCCAGAACATCACTGCCGCTCCACTTGCCTATAAAAAGTTACAGTACTCTACATCAGTATAAACACACCTTCACATGCCGTCATTTTTTATCATCTTTCCATTCTTCTCCAAGGTTAAAATCTTTTGTTAGTTTTCTTCAATCTGTCTTACTTTCCAGGTTACCACCACTCAAAGTGTGATTAAGGAAAATTGCTGGAATGGTCATTATATTTCACCTGCATGTTTGTACACTTATGCCCCAAGATGGTGTGACAAATCCTTGATGATGTCACTGACCCCATATCAAAAGCTCCAGCTTAACAGACACTGCAGTAGTACATCTAGTTTCTTTGTTGAAATGGAGTCCAATCCTTGGGAAAAGTTGAGTTTAATTCTTCACGATTTTCCTCTTTGTATTCAGGTAGGTGGAAGTCTTAAGTCACAATAAATAAAATGCTGTATTTTAACATGTATTCATTGGCAGAACAATAATAGCTGTAGTCGTGTATGTTGTCAGTTTGAAAATAAAACTTTAAATGAAAACAGTCTCTTAAACATTTTCTCACGGAGCTCTTTTAGTAAGGTTATACCTCCTTAGCATTGGTCAATGAATAATCAGTCTGGACAGAAACAAAACATATATATATACACACACACACACACATATATATACACATATAGTTGTGGTTGGAGACATAGAGATTATATATGTATGTATAAAATACTCATCTTTTCTTATCCAGTAGATCAAAAGGTTGAAGCGTCACAGAAACCTTTCTCCTTCAAATCTTTCCTCCCCGTGACAATTTTGAAGTTATACCATCTCACCTTGTTAAATATGGCCTGAGCCTGGCCCCAGTCACCGACAGCAGAAACACTGGTGTGCTGTAGCCATGGTGATGAAAGCAGGTGGGCAGCTGGGGTGCAGGGTGAGGCAGGAGGGAGTTTTGAGGAGGGCCGAGACAGCAATGAGATGAACTAAGAAAGGGACAGGAATGTCACCGGAAGGAGAATGCAGAACAGGAAAGGAAGAACAGAAGATGAAGACAAGAAAATGGGAGGAAACTAAACATAAAGTGGGAGATAATGTACTGTGTCTCAGGCTGCCCATCTTCCAGCACCTTCATCTTTTTATTTCTGTCATTTATTTTCCAACCTCTTATTTCTTCTGCTACCCTGTCACTCTCTTTCATCTGTCACCCTTCTGTCTACTTTAGCTACGTTTCATTGTATGTCTCATACAATTTCTCTGATAAATTCTACTTTCCATTGTTATCTTGTCTTCCCTTCTCACCTTCTGCTGCTTGTTTCATTAGTGATGACTGGTGGCATCTTGCAGCCCATCTGTCTCTCAGGTCTCTTGATTCCGTTCATTTAGCTTGTCTTCATGTAACGCAGATACCTGCTTGTCTTCTCACTTTTTTTCTTCCCGCCCTCGTCTCTAACTTTGTATAGCGATATCGTGGTGAGGAGACAGAAAAGAAACTCTGGCTGGTTCAGGATAAAAATGAGAGAGTCACCACAGAGAAACACCTCTGAAACTTTACTTCTCTTGTCCCATTTTTTTCTCAGGCTTTGAGTCAAATCAGCCCTTGTAGTTTTTCACAGTTGTTGCTGACAGTATTTCTCAGAAATGTCACCTTGAGCTGAAAATTATAAAAATAATAATCACGGCTGATTAATTTCTTGGGAGTTCAAACCCATCCATTTGCTAGTTAAGCAGTGCAGCTCAGGGCTGACATTTATCCAGAGTGTAAAACTGCTTGAAACTGCTTTAGACTGGGGTAAAAACATTTACCACCTTTCTTACATAGAAAAGTTTGGGAGAGGTCAAGGCGACCCCAGATCCAGTTACGGGCAATATCTGTCTGTATTGTAGGTGTATAGGATGTGTGGAATATGCATAGGATGGATGTCAAGTCAAAGGAAAGGATACCTCCATAAAGTGCATGAGGGCAAGAGTATATATGAAGATGATGTGAGTCATATGTCTTGGATCTAGGAGCCAAGTGTCATGGGGCCAAGCACAGCAGTTTATAGGCAGTACAAATAATGTACAACAATGCTGTCAAATGAAGTATGGTATACGTCATGAGCTGTCTTTGTCCACTGTGAGCTGTTATTACTGTTATTCTAACTCCAAAAACGAAACATTTTCCAGCCACTTTTTTTCAGTTAAGGAAAACACAAAAAGTACAGTAGCTATAAGACTAAAACTCTTAGTTCAACCAACTCTTCCTCACAAGTTTGAGGTTTCCAGAATGATCAGAACTGTATTTTAGTATAATTATTCTTTTCTGCCTCGTAAAAACACAATTATATTGGCCAAGGATGTCTTCATCATCATACTTCAACTCTACCGGGTGACGAGTTAATGAATGATACTGTTCTTAATCCAGACTTAGCTTTGTATATAGAAAGCATTCAAATGATCAAGTTATAAATGAAGACAGCTGTTTGCAGCTATTAAATTGACAATACATTAGGTAATGTTTGCTTTTCACCTCCAAACTAGTGGTTTAGATAAAAGACATGGACTTTCAAATTGTTGCATTGTTGATTTTTGAACTCCTTTGAACCTGATTTTTGAATTTACATTTTTTGTAAACATTAAATATACTTGCTTCTACATGCATGATAAATATAAATAGAATGCATCATGCTGATCACATAGAACTGCTACATGACTAAAGCTCTCTCCTGTATTGCAGGCTTGGATCTAAGATTGGTTCCTAATGATCTAAGAGCATTTTTTGGTCCTAACACATCTCTTAATAGGGTTATACTGTATATCTTTTAACCTCACGCAGCCCACACACAAAGTTCCCACCTTTTCCTGTTAGTTGCATTCAGTTTGTTGCTGGGTTTCTGAAATGGTGGAGTGTCAAACAGGATAAAGAGAGGTGCCACTGGATAGAGGAAATCTTGAAATCACCCATACACACATGCAGACAAACACACACACACTCCCTTGCCTCTCGTAACAGATAATAAACAAAGTGCAGCCTGTAATTGCCCTCCAGGATCTGTGGCGCCTGTTGCTGTGCAGATGCGTGTGTGTGCATGCTCTGGTGTATTATGGTCTATTGATGGTCATTAAAATTAATGATGAGGGGCTGATGTCACCAAGTAAAATAAGAGTGCGCGTGTGTGTGTGTGTGAGTGAATGAGTGATATATTTAGAGGGAGAGATAAAAAGGTAGCAGGAAGTTGTAGCTTCTTGTAGCTGCAGAACGATACAGGACACTGACCAGCATGTTTGTGGGGTGTGAATTCATGCATTTTAGAGTGCACATGTTTTTGTGTCCATCACCATAAGATTTATGGGTCACTAAAAGGTAGAAAGGGTATGTGTGTGAAAGGAAGAAAGAGAGAACAGAGAGGGGGATTTGAGGCACTTGAGCATAAATCACTACCTGACTCTTTTCCCAAATGGACACTTCTGTCTGTTGGTTGCTCAGACCGGGAATGGGTGAGGAGTGGGAAGAAATGGGGTAGGCTACCAATACAATGAGTCAGAGGAAAGACAAGGCGAGTGTGATAATGAGGAAACAGGAAACTAACAAGAGAAGTAGAGTAAAGGGAGGGAGCTGAGGGATGAGTACCTGAGTTAGATCACTGGACAACATCGCCACCACTGTTTGCCCTGCTACATCAAATAACAATTTCAAGAAAGGGAGGTGTATACATTACATAAGTGGTGAGCTATTCAAAAGGAAAACTATATTAAAAGCATGAAAGCAGAGTATTACTTAAGAACCTGACACTCGGAAGAGAGCTACTGCTCAGCTATTGCTGAAGAATTCAACAACTTGGAATTTGATTTTCATCAAAATAACATGCTGCTAAGTGGGCTACTTCTACAATTCAAGTACAATCTAAATATCACATCAATACCAAGTCAGGTAATAAAAGTCTGACTGAATACTTTTTATCTTCAGACACCAAACCCCATCTCTCTGGGCAGTGCAGCATTGCAGGTAGTTGCCAATACAATGATGAATATGCTTGTGTAAATATGTAAGTAGATTATTATGTAAATTCTAGCATGCAGAGTCTGTAACTACGCACCTCTAACTGTGAATAATTAGATTTGTATGCATACGGAGTTGGCATCATTAGCCCGAGAAGATTTACACAAGAACCATATGTAAGACATGTGCATTGTGCTTATGTCAATCAATTATCCAAACTCAAACAGACTCATTTGTTTCGGAGGTGATGTTGTTACCATGATGGCTTAACCACATGGTGCCCAGCTAAAGAACTGTACTCATGTTTTCATCTGCTTGTCTAGAAATATAATTTCCCAGGCTTCACCATTTTAACTGGTTTTGTTTGGTTCAGAATGAAATGTCTCAGCTGGTGTTGGATGGATTTCTCCTGAGCATTTCAGTTCATCCAATAGTTTGGTTTATAACAAAGTGATTGGCAAAATATGCCTGTCACCCCCAGATTTGTGATACTTCTTTGTGTTTGGTGCTAATCAGAAAATTTTGCATGATTACATACTGAAATAAGATAACATGGTTAACATTATCTGTTGTACATCAGCATTGTCATTGTCATCACCACTGATTTCAAAGCACTGGGTGCAAGCATGGTACTTCAACTGCAACCACATACAGTTGCAGTTGTCTGTCATGAAAGAAATTACGAATGAAGTTTGGCTTTTTGGCAGGATGACTTTGGACAGTGTATATCAGACTTGGTGGCAATAAGAGTCAGGCAGTAAGAGAGCATTCAGTTCACTGACCATAAAACCCCCCAAAATATATTGGGTGTAGAGCGCTCATAGAGTACATCCCGCTTCACTCTGGCATGACTACACCAGCTGCAAGTTTTGCAAAGTGCAAATAAAGGCTCAACAATGTACAATATGCTGGTTATAAAAGTTACCCAAATTTGCAGAGTCTGAAAAAAGTATTCTCCTTTAATTGCCTGCAGTGTTAACAAAGTGGGCTGTTATCCTGGCATTTTGCATTAAGACATTTTGCTTGAATTCAGGTTTATAACTGACTTTTGTAGGTGTGATTTAAAGAGAGCACATATTGTTGCTCTAATTAAACTAGATGACATAATTTGATTTATTTAATTTAGTTTCAGATAGTGTTCTTTGGTTCCTCTTGATGTAATGGCCAATGTTTTAGGGTTACAGCCAGCAGGTGTAATTAGATGCTGAGGTTTAGCTAGATCACATTAGCTTAGTGATGAAAAATTTGATTTTAATAACTCAAATCCCCAAAACATTAGATGTGACGTTCATTTTTATTAACTTAAACTGTTAGAGAAAATTTGTAGCACATTCCTGATAAACAGGTACAGGGTCCACTGTAAATGACATTTGGGGGAATTAAAGTAAAATGGCTGTGGAGAAGTTAAACTATTGCAGCGAAAACAGGTTAAACGTTTTATGTGTTTTATTTATGTATTCTCATTTTTATTTATTTAGTTTGTCTTACTCAGTTCCAGCACAGTTTGGTGTGAAAGGTTCAGTACTGGCTTGCAGCACAAACCAAGTCCTTCACCAGAGAGGGTGACAAGGACTGCATCACTCTACTTTTTCAGAAGATTTTTCACTGACATTTTCTTTCATTCATTCATTCAGTGCACTTACTCAAGGTACAGCTATTGCATTTTGTGTTCAAACAGGAGCCATGTACCCACGGCAATAACAGGATCAGCTACTCATCCCTTTGTAGGAAACTTTCCATTTATGATACCGTGCCCTTGTTTCCTTTATATATTATCATCCATTCTGTTCGCTGTGATGATGGATTTAAAGATTTACTTATCACACACATGAAGTAAGATGAAATTGAATGTGACAGTATGAGAGAGGGGTGAACAAGAGAGAGAAGAGGAGAACAGGAAAGAGTCCAAATGGTTTCTTGAATTTTACGTCTAAAGCCTAAAATACTTTGCCACTCTTTCTCCTCCCTATGCCTCACAATCTTTTTGCTGATGGGGGAAACACACACAGACATACACACACATGCTGCACTCACTATACAGCAGTAAAACACCTCACCTACTGATTTCTGAAACACTCGACTTAACCTCTGGGACATGTTGGTCTACTGAGCACGTACACACACACACACATACGCACCCGTGCACACACAAACAGAACTCTTAAAGGAACAACTTAACCTCAGAGAGTTGATCCTTGCTAAAAACTACTAAAATATGAAAGACCTGGTTAGAGGAAGAGAGGGGGTTGAACGCAAGGAGACACAAAGAGGGGAAAGAGAGGAGGAAGGAGATGCCGAAGGAGTGAGTGAATATTAGATAGGGAGAGACAAGGTCATAGAAAGGTCTGGTACATGTGCTGTGTCAGTGCCACTACAGGCTTTGTCAGGGCTGGAGAGACTAAAACATCTGACTTAAATTCAAGTACTGTGATGTAGCTGAAATTTTCTCGAAAAGGACTCTGTTACAGTCCAGCTGCGACATTGTTATTACCGGAAAACTGCTGTCTGCTATCACTGAAACCTCACAACTTAATTTTTTTCTTGTGATTTTCATGTTTTAAGTTTGTTGTTCCTCTCAAAACCTACAAAACCAAAAACTTGCACCAAAAGCAATAAGACAAGATAAAAATGCAAAGCAAAAGTAAGTAAAGGAAAGAAAGAAGACAAAAAGTTAATGTACTATTTATTGTCCATTATTTCATAAAGGTAACACTTCACTGATTGGGTTAGTTTCAAATGACTAGAGAGCAGCAGACAAGAAAAAAAAAGTACTGATATGAAACGAGAAGAAAAGGATAAGAATAAGCACGGGGGAGAGACACACACATGTATACACACAAACACGCAATTTAACTTCCTGAGGAGTGACAGAAAGGTGTGACAGGGTCAGCTGGTGAGAGGTTTTATTCTCCCAGAATGCACTTGTACAAGCCTCGCAGGGACCCGATCAGAGAGTAAGATTTGGGTCAGGTTGTCATCAGCACATAAATAGAAACAACAAAAATGTCAACACGTCAATGCAGGCATAACCTTCTCTCTCTCTCTCTCTCTCTCTCTCTTTCTCAGACACACACACACACAGGCAAAACAACGCAATGAAGCAAAGCTTGTTATGTTTAAATTTGCAGAGTCTGAAAAAAGTATTCTCCTTTAATTGCCTGCAGTGTTAACAAAGTGGGCTGTTATCCTGGCATTTTGCATTAAGACATTTTGCTTGAATTCAGGTTTGTAACTGACTTTTGTAGGTGTGATTTAAAGAGAGCACATATTGTTGCTCTAATTAAACTAGATGACATAATTTGATTTATTTAATTTAGTTTCAGATAGTGTTCTTTGGTTCCTCTTGATGTAATGGCCAATGTTTTGTTTTAACAACACTCTATAAAGGTCTAGTGTAGATTAATATGAGCATATATATCAAGCACAGAATATGTGTTCTGTCTTTGAGACTACCAAACCTTATGGAGGCCTAACTACTAATACAATATTAAGGCTCTTGGGACTGCAAACATACTGTATTAAACTTCATGGCAACATGGCAAGTAAATGTAGGGACAGACCAAAGGGTGCTGGTGGGATGGGCAGATGGACAGACAAATCAACTGGAAACGAGGCACAGAAGGATGTGAGTGAGCAGACCAACAAAACCCAAAAAGTCAGACCACAGCAAAGAAGAAAACGAAACGAAAAAAAGCCTCAAGAGTTTCATGTCATAGATCCCTCTCACATTCAAATGCTGTCAGAGTTGAGAGGTAGCTTGTCTCTCCTCAGTGCTGCACAATTGGTGCTTCAGAAATAAATCATTTAGAGAAATCAATGTTTCACCACCAGAAGGTAGAATGCAGTGAGTAAGTGAGTAACGTTTAAAACAAATACAAAAAAGGTCACAATTTGACACTGTACATTTGCTGCATTGACCAGTAAAAACATCAGCATCACCCACAGCTGGCACGAGGCACACACACATGCGCATTTGGAGACCTTTAACTTAACCCACTGCAGCGAGTGAGCGGAATGGAAGTAGACACAAAGAGAGAAAGAGAGGAGTGAGTGAATATTAGATAGGGAGACAAGGTCAGGGAGAGGACATGTGCCACCTAAATGTCACTGTTGTCACCTCTTAAGTAATGTTCAGATTATATTATTTAGACCAAGTAACACAAACAATATGGAGTGTAGCATTAATGTTTAAAATATGACAGAAACACCTGTAAAGGGCTTTCTCTAATGTGTGACATTTCATTGAAATGATCATAAGTTTGTGTATTAATTTCTTTATATTTACATGATTGTGGTATATTTTGTAAAAAAAAAAAAAAAAAAAAAAAAGTATACATATATATTTTAATATTTTACATTTTGAATTGAGTAAAATACATAAATGAAGCATTTTTTATTCTAAAGGCTCCCTGATCAAATTTCTGGTTTTGTTTCATCGTAGCAATTTTCACCCCATCACACTTTAATTTTTTGCCTGTTTTATTTCATAATGTCACAGTGTTGTTGTCAATACCCTCTCACTTTTTAGCCAGTCACATTCCCCCTGCCAGTTATGCAAGCAAGCTCAACAACTGCTACCAGATTTACCCATTTAACATGTATTGGATAAAAATGTCAAAGTAATTCTGAGACCTAACATCTCCTACCTACCTATCCCTACCTAGCTGACTAAAAACTGTGAACTGTATTACTCTGCATCACAGTAAAGAGACAGTGTCAATGGCAGTAACTAACAGAGAGTCACCTCAGTTCAGCCTTAATTCTAAAGAAAAACTCCCCTAGAAAAAGACAAACGACTGTGTGACAGCTCAATGAGACAAAGCCTTTCTCTGTGTCACTTTAGCCAAGAGGAGCTAGTTAATACTACTGACACATTTACGCTGAGTAATCATCCAAGCTTCAAAAGTGTCACTGGGGAAATAAACTGACTTTGGCATTTTGAATTAAGAACGGCTATGGTCAAAGGAAATGATATCTAGTAAAACATTTTATACTGATGAGTTTTAATAATTTATCCTATTATTTCACTAATTCTTTGTTCATTTATATATTCTACATAATTTATTCATATGATTAGTTGTGTATTATTATTATTTTTTTTGTATATTGAACACATTGGGGTTTCATAGCCGTATATGTAGTGCACTGTTAGACACAAATAATGGTTAGTTAGTGTATAACTTACGCTTTCCATCAAACCAGTTCCTTTTAAGTATTAAGTGAGCTGAAGAGTGACCCTTTTGGCTCTCTGAAGATTTCTGTAGGACGGAGGGGGTGTGTGTAATGACTTCCATTATCCCTCCTTCCTTTCCTCTAAGTGAAAATGACATGTTTATACACCATGACTCTGTGTTTTACATTATATCCTAATGCACAAATGTTCTGTTCATAAGTCTCTCTTAAACCACTAAGAGGACAGAGTCTCTCTGAAATGGCAGCATGTGTGGGTGAGTGAGTGAACCTGCTCTGTTTATGTGAGTGTGTTTAGAAAGTCTGTTCTCTGCTAATCTATACCATACTCTGTGTGTGTGTGTGTGTGTGTGTGTGTCTCTATCGTGTGTGTCTATGTTTCAGCTTTCAGAGAACTGATGAACCACAGGCAGGTCTAAGCGTATTTTGTTTGCCTGCGCGCACACACACACACACACACAGAGAGAGAGAGAGAGAGAGAGAGAGAGAGAGACTGGTGAAAATCATTACAAGCAGGTGTGTTTAGATAGATCCAGTTTCTCTCACTGCCTCTGCACAAACTCTCTCTCTCTTTCTCTGCTCTCTATTTTTGTGTTCTTCTCTGTGTGTGTCTTGCTCTTCCAGTGAGGTGGTTTTCTGTTTACCTCAGGTTTGAAACAGCAGTCTGAATTCAAATGCACGCCAGAAAAATAGAGAAGCACGCATTTAGAATAAGAGTTACGTCAAAATGGGGGAATAACACGCACATTCACACAGGCAGTAGTCTTGAATGTGAACTACTTATGAGGATTCTTCTACACAAACACACACATCACAAACAGTCATATACACAAGGACAGGCCCTGAACATGTGGCCTCAACCCTGTTAACACAGCGTTCCCTTCGTGTGTTTCATGGATTCACAGACCTGCTGTCATATGTCTTCAGTTCCTTCACATTTTTGTTCTTGTTACGTCTGATTACTTTATTGACTTTTTTTTCCTCTTACTCAGTTGAATGCTTGTAATTCAAAGTTTTGCCTTTACGTGTTTCATAAGTTGTTATCATGTTTTCATGTCTTTTTTTCTTTCTTATTTTATTCAGCTTAAAGTCCTGGTCCTTTTTAAGTGTGCTGTTGTAATCAAGGTTGAACTAAATTCAGCTTTAAGGGGGTCTCATTTCTACCTGTAGCAGTCAGTACCTGATCCTGATAATAAGTGCTTATATAAGTTATCCTTGATATAAGACGGTGCAAGAACAAAGGTCAAAGGGTCACACAAAAACATACAGATTCATTCTCTATGGTCCATGAATATTCACAGGAAATTTTATAGCTGTTTGGCCAGGCTAGTTTTTCTTGTTATGTGTTGGTGAAGGGAACTTTTTGACCTGACACTGCGTTGCTGAACAAAAGGTCATCATACTGGCCAGTAGCTATCAATTATTTATTTATTTATTTCTGAACCAATGTGTTGTACACTGACTAACTGAGCCTTAACCAGTATATGGACTTAAGAATTGAGACATTCTGAAGCAAAGGAATACGAACAATGCGGGCCTTTGTGCAAGTCTTACTCTGGTCTTTATTACTATTCCTGTTTTTATTATGTGTAGACCTATTTATGAGAGACCACAACAACATTATGTGGCTTCATTAGCAATACAGCCTTTGCATGCCACCGAGATCTGCAGAGCATGTGTTAACATATTAAATAGCCAAACAAACTGTATGCTTATTGTAGATGCACATACACCTATTTCTGTAATATACCATGACATGATTTGTGCTGTACCAAAGTTTAGGTGTGTAATGATATGAGAGAAATTGTGTGATTATTACATTTCAATTACATTTTTGTGTCTGCACTTGAGCCCTGCCAAACACCCACACCATGAAAATCATATACTGTAGAAACAGGGTATGTATGCTATCTAAAACCTGCACGATCTAATGTAATCCAGTACACCTTTAATTAATTTTGTTAATACCATGTCAGAGATGTTAGTTGCTGTCTATGGTTATCTATTAATGTCAGTGCAGTCCAGTGTTGTTGCATTAGAAGTTCTTATATTATGAAGTGAATTATAATCCCTAATTAAACCAATATAAAAGCACGACAAACAGTGACCTTATTATATTTGATCAGTGCTGGTCCTAGTAGGAAACTGTAACAGATCTGATGCGACAGATCATACATCTCCCTGGGTCAGAGGGGCACCACAGTGTGGGGTTCCACAATAAGTACAGTTGGCCTTCTTCCACAACCCTTTACTCTAGAATGCCTGCTACTGTCAATGTTTACCATCTCTTTGTGTGTTATAGTAAATGTTAAGATATAAATAATGGCTATCATTAGTCTATGACTAAAACTCCACCGAGAACAAAGTTATATATTGTATTGGGTCGGTTATCTCAGGTCTGGATGATGAACAATTTGCAGAAAAAGACTTTTACATCAGTTGACCAAAAGAGAAGTGTGGTTTCTCACAGAAAGGCATTTATTTTTTAATTGATCTGTGTGACATCATCAAAGTTTATGTGCTATGCATACATTAGTATGCTAGATGTTCAGCCTCCATGGCCTCTAAACAAGTGAAGTGACTGGCCAAGTGTTGTTTTAAGCACTTGAAGCTGTACCACCTAACAAGTGTGGTACTTCTGGGCATATACTGTGTAATTTTAATGTGATAAAATGCAAACATGGATTTCACACCATGTGTGTTTCTCAGTGTGTTGGATCTGTTTCGAACTGATATTACAGGAGCAGTTAACTGTGACCAACCCTGCCTCCTAATTGCCTTCTATACAACTAATCTAATATGTTTTGTAGGAAATATAAGTGCAACCGGAATATGTTTTAAAATAATGAGGATGTGTTGTTAATTTAAATATTTTTTAAAGAATCAGACAATGCATTTGTTTTCCATCATCTTGCAGTATCTACTTATATCGACTACAGCATTATTACACATTTTTATAGTTCAGTTTAGACACTCACAGCACTTGGTTAAAGTCAGGGAAAGATCCTGGCCTGGTTTAACACAGAAAACATTCACAATGACTTCAGACATAAGGTGTTTATTTACATTTAACAGAAACCACAATGTTTCCCTAACTACAGTGCTTTTGTTACTTTAGCCTAACCATGGAGGGGGACTTGGATGCAAACACTGGTTTCCAGTGCAAAAATTATGTGCTTTGTAAGTCTGCCATCCGCTCCAACTACCTCCTACCAACTCCACTGCTGTTAATAAATGTAGCACTCATTCAAAAACTACATCACCTCTTAACATAATACAGGCAGCAATTACATTTCCCGCAAATTTGCATTGCATTTGTTGTGGCATGTATTGTGCTAGTTTGATTCTACATTCAAAAGAAAGTCGAGGGCAAAGTCTTACTTTTCTCTGTGCTCTATGTTTAAATATGGGTGGGATGAAGGGTGCCATTCTATTGGATGACCTCTTCAGACTGCATTAGAGGCTGAGAGTGCACCCTTTAACCACTGGAAAGCCCTTCACTGGTAATCACCTCAAGTGCCCAGCCATTTTTAACAGTGGCTTTACTAAAAACCTTCGAATTACCCGTTAGGTCACTGACCATCTTTGCATGTGGCTGCGCATGCATTTATTTGTAAGTGTGTATCTGCATTATTTGTATATCCTGTAAATGATTACATGCTAAAAAAAATGTGCTTGTGTGCTTATGTGCGGGGGTGTAGTCTGCTCGTAGTCATCGTACTCTTTTTTAAACTAAGGAAAGACAGCGACAAAAAATTCCAGACCCGAGCATAGTTGTTAAAATGGGACAAAGAGTTTCTGGGGAATTTGCCATTTACAGTCAGGCACTGTGAACAGCTCCCCTATGGGGACCTGAAACATTGAGTCCCTTGGGACATATATGCTGTGTTCTTCATGGAAGATTTATGGCTGTTTATGTTTGGCTTGGTATTTAAACAAAACAAATGATAAATACTGGAGCTATGCAATAAAAGTAGGCTAGACTAACAAGAGGACTAACCATTCAAATGTGCTGAAGAGATTGTTATATGGGATATAAACTTGAGAACTACTTATAGAGTCTATAAAAATGGATGGTAAAACATGCCCCTGATTTACTTTCCCTTCAGGGTGTGTGTCTGTATCATGGCTCAGTGGTATATCACAATCATGTGAAGGAAAATTGGTGTCAAGAGAAGGCGTATGCTCAGGTGCATCTTTTCAAACTCAGTGCACTGAAGTCATAAAAACATTAATGACAAAGACTCAGGGCCTTAGGAACTGTGATGGCTAAGTTGCAAGTAACTATCTTTGACTCTTTGCTGTTTTCTGATGCAATGTTATAATTTTCAGATTGCTGATCTGATTGCAGTTCACACGTATACTGTTCCAGTGTTTTGATCTAAACCAGAGTGTCTCCATATTTACAAGCAAGATTGCTGTAACATTTAATATTACTGCACTGACATTTAAGGAATCAAAATCTTTAACAGCACCATTTTGGACCCGTTCCATTTCATCACCCGCTGACCTTTCTCACCAAGTGAAGGTCAGACATTTTAATAGTGCTGATAAATTTCAAAGAATAGTAAATTTGCCAGCATGTTGATTGTTCTGTACAACAGCTTCATGTTCAGGAACCTCCAGATATTTTACCTATGACAGAACTAGAAAGCTGATAATGGTAGGTCCTGGCTGGACCCAAATGCAGACACAGACAAGGAAGGGGAAGGTTTTAGATGAATTTATTGCAAAGGGAGTAACTGAGGGAGTGAGAGGGGCTCTGGAGAACAGGCAAACAAAGATCAGGGGGAATGGTGTTACCAGACTAGGCCGGAGGAGCAAAGAGACATGGAATCTAGGATGGATCTTCAGCAAGGGAGACAGCTTTAATTTCACAGCAGATGAATTAATGATTTTCTCAATTTTGAATTGTCCAGTATCGTATCCAGTAAGGAAGCCATAATGAGGATATACCTGTGGTGGCACTGGTGAGGCATTGATTGTGCATATTCAATCCAAAGTAACTGGGAGCTTCAGGAGGAGGGGTGGTCGTCAGTAACACATTACAAAGCTGCTTCTAGATCCTAGTTTGCCCACTCTGTCTGCCCATTTGTCTGTGGGTGGTAACTAGAGAAGAGACTGACTGTTCCTTCCATACCTGCGATGAGAACTGAGGTTTGTCGTCTGATTTTTTTTTAGGATGCTCTAATCCCTTTTAGCTTTGAACTCCAACTATTAGGCTGGGACTCTTACGGTTCTCATCTATTGCCCACAGATACCTGGGATAGAACCACTGCCAGCAGTCCTTTGTGATGCATTAAGGGAAGTCAGGAAGTCATCTTTCCTCACAGGCCATACAACTTTAACACCTCATCTACTATTCAGTTACTGCAGGTGTAGCCTCAAACTGGCCGCCAAAGCTCCTAGAGGCAAGAAGCAAAGGGTGATATCAAGCTGTTGTGCTGCACCCACTGGCTGATTGCATGTGTTTTGATGTGAAATGATCATCACATGTCCAGATGGACAGACATAAATACTGGAGGTAAAGTTCATCATCAAATTCTGTCCTTGGTTGAATAAAAGACACGAGAGCCATTGCATGTGGTGGTATGATGTCTGCTGCAGGACTTGCTGCTGTTTCACTTCACCTCACCAAAACGTGGTCTGTCAACTACAGTCTAAGTTACAACAACTCTAAACAGACAATGTATGCACGTGGGCATGCAAACAGTATGGCATACTGGGTTACCATAAAAAACAAAAGTCTAGTATTCTGATCAGAATTTTTTTTTAGAACCTAGAAAGTATTTTTATTTATTTACTTTATGACCCATTTGGAATCAACAAAGGCCTTTTTAATATAAAATTAAGGAACATGTAACCCAACCAAAACCCCCCAAATTATCCTTATATATGGGGCAACATAACATTGACATTTTATCATCTTCTAAAGCTGTCATAAAGTTGATACTTTAAAACAGTTGCACCTTTACCAATCTAGCAAATACAGATTAGATAGATTCACTCTCCATTTAGCCCCTTGGTCTGCACTAACTCCTGATTGAGATATCTTGCTCAATAGCTGCTACTATGTTTTCTCCCACGCACAGGGAGAACATGCAAAACCCCCTAGCCAAACTAAGGTTCAGACAAGAAAACACATGTTTTTGTAAATTGTGTGAACCAAATCTGCAACTGTCTCTTCAGAGACACTAGAACAGAAGACTGGCTCTTTGTTTTCCAGAGTCATTGGGGAAATGTGAATGTAAATGTGAATAAATGTTTCTGTGCTATACTTTCATACCACAAAATAATGAATTCGCAACAAATACTGAGATTTGCCCCATTTAATAGATACTAAATGCTATGTATTGATTCGATGTGGGATTTTCTGAAGTTTTATTCAGAACCAAATCAACTTCTATTAGCCTTTCTAGTGTCAAAGTTAACTGTGTCTTTTGAAACAGTTTATGTTGACATCCCTGAGATGTGTTGATAGTTTCTTATTTGACCTCTAATGCACCTTTGACAATATTCTTATTTGAAATGTATTTCTACATGTTAAGCCATTTTATTTTATAGAATAAATGACTTTTAACATATCAAATAACACATTCCAGTTCCGCCTTCTGTGCGGTACTCACGGGTCATGATAATGACATTGACTGTTGATATTGACTGACCTGTTCGTGTTTTGATGTTCGGCCGGCGTTGTTTGTGCGCTGACTTGTAAAATGTTCGTGACTGTTAACGGAGTGCGTAGTGTTTGTATGATAACCGTGATTACGGTTATTGACAACGATGGCTGGTAACGATGATGATGTGCGTACGTGATGAGCGGTACGAGAACCACGGCAGCTGTTGAAGCCGGTAGACAATGTGTTGATGTAAACGGGCCTTTTGTGGGCGCGTGTTCGATGATACCCGTGCGGTTGCGTTCGCAACTGATTGACAGGCGTTGTGAGAGAGGAAAGGAGAGTTGACCAGCGGGTAACCAGATTGCTTTTCGGTGCTACCGGGTATTGAGGTGGTTTGAAGACGTGGTGCGCAGACTCCCGGCTGCGTTCTGCTCATTTATTTCGATGTAACTCTTTCACTACTCTCCCCGATTTATTCTTTTCCTCATGCGTTCTTTTCTTTCTTGCTCGCTTTCGCGATATTTCTCTTCATAACATTCTGTTCAGCTCAATATATACTTTCATTCTCTGTCGACACTCACGTTTGCTGAAGGAGGATGAGCATTGCACGGGGAGGACATTTAGAGTATCCGTACAATATATTTTGGTGTTCATTGTTATTGAACGGCTGTCGGCAGTTGTTCTTGTTTGGCGATGAGGGCGATTAACAATGAAGTTCCGTCACGACAACGGCAATACGTACTGTGCGCAGGGAAATGATGGACTCGTCCGACTGACGCCACCCAACCAATATCAATGATACGCGAACTCTGCCCTACCTCTGCAATTTCACGCCAGAGAAAACAGCGCAGATATGGTTTTGAACGCGTGTTTGCGTGTTGGCTCTAATGATGGGTGGCGGCGTACATCGATTTGTTCCTGCAACCCAGCTGGAAGGGATTGAATATGGTCGTTTTGCGTTGGCTGAGAGGTGACAGTGTGACAGCTCGCTGGTGGGCGGCAATGCTCGATGAGCTGCGGCGACATGACAAACTGACGATGAGGCCCGCTGGTGCTGCGTGAAACCACGCTGATCTTTCTCAACCTACTTGAGCTGTGATGAAGCGAGAGCGAAGCTGATTTTTTCGGTAATACTTTATGCTGCCGGTAAAAATAACAGATATGCGACGATGCTGCATTGCTGCCAGTGACGCGAATTAACGACATTCTGATTACGTTGTATGAACAATGCAGTTTGCGAACGCCCGCCTTCTGCCCGGTCGTTCGGCTTTATTATATACAACTATCGTTTAACAACAGGTGCAATTTGCGTCGGCAAATACATTTTGAGAGAATATTGATAACCTGAAAATGTTTTATTATTATTTTGTGATGAAGAACCGTTAATAATTTGTTTGCTGAATATTGGTGTTGTCAGCCGCGGTAGCTATCTGCGAAACGTTGTGCGCAATGTTCATTGCTTTTCTAGTAATGCCAGCGGGATGCAGTTTGTCCTGTGGAGACTTTATTCCGTAACTGCGCTGTAAATCTTCATTCATCTGTAAGCCGACCAATGATTTCATTAGCTGATTGCTATCATTGCCCGCTACGGTCTCAATCGTGCTGCTTTGTTCTTTACAATATGTGCATCGACAACCGTATTGTTTTGCTAACGGACGCTTCGTTTTGTTTGGTGTTTGACGCTGATGAGAATCATTCCTGCGGCGGTTTGCTAACCGATTTAATCGGTACCGAAATGAGCCAGCTCATATGGTAGTATTATGCTCACAGTGCGATTTGATTCGAGACTCGGGCTCATTGACGAAGAACCAAATGATTTTCGCACGATGACAGCTGATTGACTTTTGTTTGCTGGCGGCGACCAATGCTGTAAAATGCGGCAACTAACTGCATGTAACTTCAAGCATATATGATACCTGACTTTCGACACCGCGACGCAACACCTGTCTGCTGTGGATGATGTCTTCATCTTTGTGTTTAACCACGGCGTGTCGGCCTATGTGAATCTGTATTCGCATTGACGCTCAGCAGCCTCGGCTCGCGCACTACCAATACACGTCGCACAGTTGAAATAGTTCGGCTTTGGTTACTTACGCTTCGAAACGTTGCAACTGTCCTGACGGCCCGGGAAAGGCGTGATCGT
This sequence comes from Lates japonicus, assembly GCA_033238685.1. Lineage (NCBI taxonomy): Eukaryota > Metazoa > Chordata > Actinopteri > Centropomidae > Lates > Lates japonicus. The sequence goes on along the minus strand of BRZM01001667.1, from coordinate 98,063 downwards.
GAGGTGAGGATGTTGCCGAAAGCGGGTGATAGGGTGACAATAACGTGCTGTGGGGAACAGCGATGCGGCGAAGAATAACTTTATCTGCTGCGACGGCAGGCGTTGACCGCTTTCTTTGGGCATGGTGTAGTACGACTGACCAAAACGGTGGCAAGTGAACTATTGGCGCGAATTCGGTGGTGCGACACGAGCTGCGTGCTGTGTCACGTATGTGGCGAGAAGAAGGGTGACTGGCTGCTACAGACATAACGGTGTGGATGAGCACGCACGCTCTCAACCTCTCTCAGTGGTAAGGACAGTGCGGAAGCCGTGTCAATGAGATTTACCGATGATTTACCGTCAAGAGGCATGACCAGCACGGCTCTCCGGCTGGCTGAGAACGAGCTACTCGCTACTACTGACTAAATGAATATTGGCATTGACCCTTCATTGAGATTTGGCTGACTGAGTTCACTGTTGGGGGAATGATGCTGAAATTCTTGGTGAGGCAAACTTTAGTTTTTATGATCTGCTCTGGTTCTTCGCTCTTGCCCGCAATTTAGGGAGGAAATTACAAATAACGGCCCGGGGTTGACGCGCGGTGTGGAGCTGACCACCCTTTTTCCGGCGAAATTTAGTAGCATGGGGCGCCTGAGCGTGGCGGTCGAGAGATAAACGAGTGTTTCCAGGCGTGAACGGCTAAACGGTAAGCGTTTCTTGCTCAAAGGCTGTTCGAAATAAATGTTTGCTAATTTTGGTGAGTGATTTTGTGTTGCTAAATCGACACGAGGGCAGCCTAACGATGCGGTGTGAGTCACTGCGTGTTGGGGGAAAAAGGTATGAGAGTGGTGTGTTGTCTTTCAGGCTCACATATTTCAGGACTGCGCTCCCCCGCCTGTTTTCATCGCTGTTCGAGATTAATCGACATTTGAGCCGAATTTTCGGCGAACGAGCCGGGCTGATGAAAGAATGACATTGTTGGCCTGATTAACCTATTATCACAATATCTTCGATTTCTTGCAAAACCAATGTTGTTGCAGTATTGTATTTTCTCTGTCGATATTGAGCGAACTCGAGTTGGCTAACACAACAAGAACCTCATGCTGAAAGGTAGATGATTGAAAATCTGTGGTCGGAGAAGCGTCATTGAAAAGGCTCCGATCATTGACGAAAATGTCACCTTGTGGTTTTGAATATTCTCTGCTTTCATTTGCTGCAACGGCACAATTGAAGCCTGATATTCGAAATAAATGATAATAATCACGCTGGTCGAGCTGTTCGGTGAGCAGGTGTCTGTTTTGCCTCTGAACACGCTGTCTTTCGCCTCTCGAACAGACGCTGGTTGAATACTGCTGTGTTGTGTGTGTGTGTGTGAAGACCAGGGAATGAGAGAGGGGCAGCTGACGATCATCGCTCGGCAATGAGGCTCAGATTTGCGCGTTGAGAAATAGTGGTGTCATATGCGGTGCTCAATGTTGATAACAATGACGACTGTGGCGTCGGCATGAGCTTGCTGACAGCAAAACAAATGCTGAATATTCTCCTCGCCATTTGCGATTTGACTTCATATTCTATGCAGCGATGTTGATGAGCATTTGTTCATTCGGGCTACGCCACCAACTTTTATTTGAACCGGTAACCTGGAAACGTCACGGGCCGACAACTGCAATGAACCATGCGCTGTCGGAAATAAAGAATCCCGGCGTGTTTCACGCATGCGTGCTCACAATGCTTATGAGGAAAATGGTGCGTAACATTCATAATGCTGCTTTCTGTCTCTTGAATATTCTTATTTCTTCGATTACCAATGTTAAATATTGAAGGCTATTCCAAATGGGCAACATCACTGTCATCTTTACATTCTGGATACCGAAGACACAGCAGTATTATGATTTTTGCGGGACATCTGCGTCTTTAACTCGCCCGAACGAACAATACCGGTAATAGCATTGAAGCTTGCCCTGGCATGTCGGCTGTCGAAAACGCCGCTGGCCGGTCACAGTAACGTGATGCCACGGTGCTGACGATGTCGACGACTGACCGATGTTATTACGGTATTGATTGAATAGTAGTTGCTGTTGCTGACCTTGGTTATGTAACGCGCAATTTTACATGTTGACGATAACAAGCTACATCGTACTGACCGAGCCCCGGTGTTGCGTAAAGCCACATTAATGGGCTTCGTGACAATATTCACAGTGAAAGTGCCTTTCGAAGGAAGATCGCTTTGTTCTGTGTGTATACTCAGTGACGATGGTCAAAATAAAATGCCTGACCTGGTCTTTATTATCGCTTGTTTAAAGCACTGCGGTGTTGTTCAAAACTACGAAATTCTGCTTCTTCATCTCACGGGCACCCCAACATGATATTTCACTTTGGTAAAGGTTAGATCGACTGTAATAAATAGTAACTGTGAATGAGATGTTGTTTGGGCTGTCGGTAATCGAAGAAAACTGTGTTTTTTGAAATAACTTGTTTGTAGACTACGCAATATTGTCATGGGCTTTAATGGTAGGCGACAGAAATGACGTTTATTCTTCACAACATCGTAAATATTCAAAATGAGCGAAACTCGAACAAACTAACCGTTGAACTATATTGATTGACTGACCCCAGTCTCGGCTGTGTCTGAAAGACAATGAATCGCTGTGCGCTTCGATGGCTGTCGCACGAACTCAACCTGGGTATCGGTGACGGTGCCATTTTGAAACAACTGATGCGTGAACGCGATCACTACGAGATGCGAGGCTGACTGATGACAGCTACTGGCAGCCGTCGGCAGCGTCTTCAATAGAGGTGGTGAAACTTTCGAGCGCAATGGTCGTGTCATATTTTGCTATTGTTCTGATGTTCGCAAAAAACTAACGCTCCAAAACACAAAGTTCCTATAACGAAATCAAAAAAATAAAAATGAAGAACGAAAAGAATAATAATGATATTACCAATGTTGTTGAGGATCAAAAACTGTTTTCGAAGGTATGCGAGGCTAAGTGATTATGCGTAATTCAATGTTGCCTCGGTACCTAATAGAACCTGTGATATGTTCGATGTGAGCACATTGGACGTGCTGCACCTGTTCGGTTGATGTAACTGTGCTCATTTCACTGTTTCCTTATGGTATTTGCTGGAAACCATTTGTGAGAGACTGCAAACGCCACAAACAATAGTTCCTGTAATCACTAACTTGCCGTAACGAAAACCAACCAGAATAAATGAAATAAACTCTTTTCTGTCATGAGCCGAAATAATACGGGCCTTGTCAGCAGGGGCGCTCATTTAAGTGTTCCGAGATGAAACTGTTCGAAAACCTGAGTTCCCTTTGTTCGCGACTCACATTTGAACCCCGTCTGGGCTCTTATTGATTTCCTGTTGATGAATTTTCTAACTCGGCAACATAACCAATTGGGAAGCGTGTTCTTTTGAAACCCCAGCTTCCTGACGAGGCTTGCCATAATGGCACGGGCCGCTCCCCAACCCCTGCGATGGGGGTGCGGTGATGATGATGTGCTGGGTGATGATGATGACGTGATGACGACGTGCGGCGCGACAACTGCCTCCGCCAACAATGCACTCCCGACCCACTGGTCTTGTCGCCGCAGTGTCTCCGGTCACAAGCACAGCGGTACACCTCTGGCTTGCGTAACTGCCGGTAGCGTGATGTCACTTGCAGCAATGTAACGCATGTTCGCTCTTCGTCCATCTGCCCCCGCGATCATCTCGCTTTCGCCCAATTGATAATATTTAGTCTCGGAAACTTCTGCGTCGTGGTTGGTGTAGATAACGGCGCAAACGAACCGCGGAAGTATCGCGAAGTGTTTTAATGCGACGCATGCTATTGCCGACGGTCAAAGGAATTTATTGACCGTTATTTGCGCTACTGTTTATGTGCTAATGATTGCGCGGGGCGAGCACGTCACGAGCATGCTGGTGACCGGTGCTCATTTCGGGACGGTATAACGAGACTGCGAAGACAGGCGCGAATGATGAATCATATGTGAAAACATGAGCGCCAGTGATCGTCGCGGTACAGACGGTGCTTTCTTCCGCCGCAATCCGGCCATTCATTCGATCTCGGCGCATATCGCCAACTTGTTTTCGAATGTGAGGGTCGGTTTGCGACGATGACGGTTTCGGAACGCAATCGGAAGATTGATCGTAGTAACTGGTGCTGTTGCAATGATTTCGGTAAAATAAAATATTGTATATTTTGTTTTTTATTGACTGTCTTTGCGAGCCGAATCTCAATAACCCGGAATAGAGAATGATGCTGATGAAGAGTGACCATCACAAGACAGGCAGGCATACTCGACCGCAAAAACTGCTGTGAGTTGTATCATTTTATCGCGAATGTGCCATGCGAAATAAAGGTGACGGTGCGGTGACTTCCTGTTATTTGATAACAGCGACATTCTGCTCGTCTGCGGAAGCTGCGAGGTTGCTCTTCTTCCGTACGGCATTATCTTCGGCTGTTTTGTTTTCTTGTTTTCTGTGCGAGCTTTACTATTGCATTCCATGCGCATCTTGGTGGCTCTGTTTGGTCGTAATTGTGTTTCGGCAACAGCACGCGCGGTGACTGCGTACGTGTTCATGAAATTTTACCATGATGAACAGATGTCTTCTTTATTCTTTTTGTTGTGAAGCGCCAGTGAGCGAAATGGAAAAACGACATTGGCGTCTGACGTGGTTGACGACGAAGCTGAGGTCGCTCGGCGAAGGGAGACGGCATGGCGTGAGTGAGACGGACGAGGATTTGGGCTGAAGATGGCGGGGGCCGGTGCCTCAGGCGTTGACCGGGGCAATGTTGCCGCCTGCGGTGAGCAGAGGCGGTGAACCCCGGCTGCGAAACACGGGGTTGGCCTTTCTGTGAAACGCAAATGGCGACTGCGAAGATTTTGTAACGGCGAGTGACGTTGTCGAGACGCTGACGGCATCAGGGGTCAGGCTAATAATGACTCTAGATGATAGTTACGCTGAAAAGGACACGGCCTCACAATGAAAAAGGGCCCATAAACAGCATGAAGTCGCGTTAGAAGGAGGGTGACCGGACGCCGTTCACTGTTGTTGTGGTCTTTGTTCTTTAAGCATGACCGTTCTGAAGATATTTTAGCGAAACGCCCATCTTTTCACAAGCCTGGCACTGAACTTTATTCACAATGTTAACTGGTGTTTAACCATTGCCGTGACGGCCGGCTCTCTGCTTCGGCGACCTTCCTGTGGTTGACACGTGAGCTGAAACAGGCGACGCAACGTGACGTTGGGTTGGAGAAAATAATGCAATGTGCCGCGATGACGACCACCCAATGACCCGTAGTCGATAAACGCGAAGCAGCATCGGTCGCCAGACGGATTTTGTTGACCAGGTGACGCGGGCGGGGCGACAGCGGCAGAGACAATAGCCAGGGAGAATAAGACGCGAACGAGACTTTTACACCGGGGGCGGCTGTTTATTGCCGCGAAACTTAAAGTCGTTGTTGTTTCTTTGTCGTGGCTGTTGCAAACAGCAACTTTGTGTTTGTTAGCGTCGAACTTGTCTCTGACTTCAGCTCTTTATTTCATTCAGGCTGCCATCTTTCTGAAACCTGACGGCAACTGTTG
>BRZM01001667.1:63458-76515 GCA_033238685.1 Lates japonicus | reverse complement strand
TTCTTATGGAATTCGATTACATGTGCTCTTCCTGATTAGCAAAACAAATTGAGGTAATTTTCCTTCCTCTATGGATCTTGAACCTGTCTTAAATTTTAATCCTTAGGAGAAACCAAAAGAAACAAAAGCCTTCAAAAAAGTAGGAAGTGCTACAATTGCAGCCAATGCACCTAGAAACTTAAATAAAGATCTAATAGCAATATTCATTTTCCAATACTAAGAATGGAGTAGAATTGAAAAATATGAGTCTTGCTGGAGATTAGGGTGGTGAATGGTTCAGAAAAAACAACAACCTCTGGTAGTCATATGAATTATAACCGACTCATTAACAAAAAAGATAAAAGTGTCACACTGGTAAGTACCACAAAACCACTATAGAGCTTGGATCCAACCATGTGACTTACTGTATTTTTTCTTCCCACCGTAGTGAAGACTAGTTACTTTCAATCATGACCCTCTCTTTCCCCAACCTTAACTGACTCATTTGTACTAACCCTAGCTAGGCATTCAGCTATGGAGGCAGCAGATCAATTTCAGCTTTAAAAATCCCAGAGAAAGTGATCTTTTTACTGAGCATTTTGGCATTTCAAGATGACTTTACTTCACTACATGGATCTAAGTGTGCGGAAGTCTTCTTCTATCATATCAAAGATCATTTACTTCGTGTTATCACATTGTTTCAAAGCAATTCGTTGAGGGCTATACATTCTTCCTTCTTTACAGATCACGGACAAAATGAAGTTATGCTCAAAAATTCCCTATTGAAGAAGGTAGTGTGAGAAGAGATGTAATAACACTGTGTTCAGATAGTTTTTGGCATGAGAAACATCAGATATATCTTCTTGTGGTTATCAAAACACAGAAAAAAGTGGAAAAAAATACCGGACCTTTACCATAACTCAAAAGTACAGGCACAGTAGACCTGATAGCAAAGCACCATAATACAACAGAAAAAAGCCAGTCTGACTATACACCTGATAGAAATGTTTGAAAGTGATTTAAAATTTAATGAAATCAGAACCAAAATAAAATAAAAAGATAACTTAGACACAATGACATTTCTGAATGCTTTGGGAGGGACAAAATAGCACAGTAGCTGTCAGATCACAAAAGCAGTACAAGCTAAAAGAAAACAAAGAGCAAATGGTTGTGCACTACACTACAAAATAAAACGATGTATGAGGCAGTGCGAGTGACACATTTCAACATGTTGTCAAGTGTAATTGCAAAGTGCAAAAGTGAGAATGCGGTTTTGTAAGCTGTGTTCATAACTCAGCAAGTTTAGTCAAGTGTAAGTGCAATCCCAAAGCTTTACTGCACTGTGTCCAGTGTGGCTGGGAGGCATGTGTAGCACTTTCAGAAGTGGCTTTGGTTTAGTGTTAGTGCCTTTGTTTGTACTGACTGACAGCTGAGACAAAACCATCACTAAAAGGAAGATCACACACCCTGAAGTAATGATGGTTTGTACATGAATTTAGGAGAGTTTTGGAATATTTTTGGATTCTGTATGAGTGAGTACTAGAACAACATATCCAGGAAAAATCTGGTCTAGTTTAATATAGAAAAAAAAGTTCAAGTGACTTCCAGACTACAGCCTGTTTATTTTACCTGTTTATTCCACAGCGTAATCACAGCTGCTTTTGTTGCTAAGACCATGAACAGGACTGTGGATGTGAAATCTCGTTTTCTGGTGTGCCAGTAGTGTACTTCCAGCCGCATCTGCATGCTCTAGCTTACCTCCTTGGCTCTGGTGCCGTTAATAAGTGCAGTTCAACCACTCCAAACAACTATGATTCTGTGTCCTTCCAAATATTTGCTGTTGTTGTTTATTTTGTATTATCATTCTAGGAGACCTGAACATTACGCAAATAGAGAAAAATGACTCCTTCATGTTGTCATAACCTCATGTACAGTTACCGTTTTGGGCATTCATACCAGCTACAGCCATTCCATAGGTATTATGTTTTGGGTTGTCCGTCTGTCTTCTATTACATTTCTCACAAACTTGGACTCAAGGATGAACTGATTACAATTTGTCAAAGTGTAAAAATGTAGCTGACCATTTGTAGTATAAGAAATCATCGCTAATTAAAATTTGATTAATGTCTCTTGGGTTAAAATGATTAAAAACATCGAGTCAGCTTCTTGTGACATCATAATGTTCTACAAAACCACGTTTCTTGTTATTAAACACCATATAGCAGACAGAGGAGTTAGAGACATGTTTCATTTGGTCAGATGCCTAGATTGGGTATTTAATCTTGGTACTGTCATCCAGAACTGTGGTGATTGTATTGATTTTCTGTGTTGCCAAGTTGAAGGTGTGTGAAGCATCAAGCGTTTTGCAATTTGAGCATTGTCTTCTGTCATGGCTTAAAACTTTTTTTTTCCGAATCAACGGTCTGACAGCATGTGAACAAGGAAGGAAGATTTGCCTCACCAGAAAATACATGTCATCTTATCAAAAGTTTTCACAACATATATTACATGAGTCTAGACAGACATAGATGTAAAATGCCATGACTGGTTAGCAGAGGTGTAAAACTTTTGGCGCACATAATACAAGTACTGAATTCAGTTCCAGCAATGGGAGATGATTTTTAAATGAGTGTTTGTTTCCATATAAGTCTTCTAGAATAATGCCATTAGTATACACACAACATAATTATTACAAAATGCTCCAATTATATAAAAAGTGATTTCTTGGTTCTGTTTGGGCAGGTTGGAGTGCTTTTTCTGTAATAACACAGGTTTAGATATTGATGTAATGTGCTGTGTGAAGAAACAAGTATAACTGCCATAATGATGACAGAAACCAGTACCTGACAACATAAAGCTGGTGCTAGAGATGAACTGCTTTGGAGAACAATAAGCTGTGTATTAGTGGACAAATGTATATAGGTGCTTGTGTGTGTGTGTGTGTGTGTGTGTGTGTGTGTGTGTAAAATGTGTAAATGGCTCTATCTTACAGCCTCCCATCCCCTTTTATTTTTCCATGTAAAATTGCTTGATCAGCAGGACTTAGTGTGAATCCACCAGCTTAGGTAGTTTCTTCAGACACACACACTCTGCCCCAAAGGCAAAACCTGACTATTGGATATTGGCCATATTTCATGTAAATGGTGTTACTGAGCCCTCTTTTTCCTTTCCATGCTGCTTGATTTTTTATTTATTTATTTATTCATTTTTGGCCTTCATCCTTCCTCCCAAAGCCACCATCAAAATAGAAACAAAGGCTCCATTGTTGTTTTTCTTGGTTGTTTTTGTGTCTCTAAAAATTTAACTGGCGATTTTTAATCTTTTTTTTCATCTTTTCATTTATGAAAAAGAACTTGAAATTTTGCATTACAAGAAATGTAATCCTTGGACTACTGTCCAACATGACCATTTTCACATTTAAATCGGGAGATTCTGAACCATGTAATAAAATTCAGGCTGAAAATGACTCATCCAAGTGCAATTAATATCCCGATTCCACCAATATATGAACCTCTTGTTTTCCTACAAAATTGATTACCTCTCCAATACATAAACACACTAATACCAACCGCAAACTAGTACCATTCACACTGATCAATGAACTTTGTACCTCCTTTCTGAATCAATTACCTACATAATGAGACGAATAATACAGCAGACACCGCCATCCCTCTCACTGGAGTTGAACTTAAAGGTGATCTATTATATACTCATTTCCAGCTCTGTATTTTTTATCCTTGCCTCCACTAGAGCAGCTTTACAGGATTCCACAGTTTTAAAGTCCTGTTATCACTGTAATATATACGGCCCTCAATGGTCAGCCTAGTTGAACTTTGTGCTGTCACGTGTGGTCTTACAGACCCTAGCCTTTCTAGTCAGGGTGACAGTGACCAAACCTAAGTCTCACGCTTGGACACTCCGCTGAATTTGATCAGTTGTTAAAAGAGATTTTGTCTTTCTTTTAATTTTTTTTTTTTTTTTTTTTTTTTTTTCAAATGTGAAACTGTTTAACTACATGGCACCCAGATACCTTTCTAACCACCTATACCTGATAAACACCTAAGCTGAAATCAATGGAGAGCAGCTAAAATATAGCAGCTATATATGGCATGCTTCTGATACCTTACTTAGGTCAGTTTGAAACCATAACATCAAAGGACACAGTTGGGACTGGACTTCCTGGTGATTGTATGTTAGCCCACAAGGTAGAAAGCACAGAAAATGTAATTATCATGCAAAGATGCCAGCAAAATGCATCAGGATCAACATAGATGAAATGAATTGGATTACATGTTATGTGTGGTGTAGAAAAGAAGAAAGAAAAGAAAACTCAATGACCTCAGTGTCTAAAAAATATTAATACGCACACACTCAGCTAGAGAAAACACATTTAAGCACCCCTAAGGCAAGTTCATCTGGCATAACGTAGCCATTAGTGAAGTGATCTATGAATGGGAATTTATTGCATGGTGTGTGTATGTACATCATAGGTACACTTAGGAAACTGCTCTGACACAGAGACATCCCAGTGGTTTCAAACATATTTTCATAACTGTGCCTATCCGTTTTCCTGTAGTGGAACATTCCTTCAATCAAACCACTAACCATGAGACCTAACTCTGGACAGCATTTATTGTATATATGTGTGGGGGTGAGCACATGTGTATATGTGTGTGTGTTTGTGTGGTCTAGGTATTCCTCATATTGTAGAGACCTAAATCTGTATACACAGTCGTATTATGGGGACTTGTCTCCTTTAATGGGACAAAAAGCAAGTCCCCATTATGTAAATAGTTAGATGTATAAAGGTGAAGGCATGTTTTTAGGTTAGGGTAAGGTTAGGGTTAAACAGACATACAGGAGATTGCTGTCATATGATTAGGGTTTGTACCTAAGAAGGAAACAAAAACAACAAAATGTCCCATACAAACTAATTTATTAAACAAACTGAGATTACTTAAATTAAGTACATAACAAAAGCACAAAAACACGTGGAGCGTGGAGACCCAGTGGAATCAGTAGTATAGGATTTGCATGAGAGTGGAGATAGTGTGTGTTGTGAAGTGCATGAGAACAAAATAAAAGGAAAGAACGGAGGGGGAACTAAAACAACATAACCAAGGAAGGTGAGAGTGACTGCCAGCAGCCAAAGCTTTACAGACAAGGCCCAGGTGTTCCCAGTTGGTACTGATGATCCCTGCCTTGCCCATCAGGCATCCGAAACACAGCCCCACAGCCACACCCCCCCCCACACCCCTCCCTTTAGCAGGTCAGTTAAAGTTGCAACCATGGTGGAAAAATTCTTACAACAGCTACGGTAATAGCCTACATCAAATCTTTCCTCATGGGTGGGCAAGCAAACTCCTACATTGGCTGCACCTTTTTACACACAGGACACACTTGCCAAGATGCGTCAATGTCGCCTTGACAAACTCACACTCGCCAAATTGACAGTGCCGCGTGCCCCGGCCAGGCGATCAATATGACCTGTAATCCGCCGAACATGTCCATCCCACAAGTCAGTGACCACACATACCACACACCCCTCCAGCCCCTGGGACAACCATGTTCATCAGATGCTGGAGTGTCGTCGGTGCATTTCTGAGTCCCAGGCTCTCGACTGCATACTCATACAGCCCAAACTAGGGTAATGAAATCCGAGATTTTACATGCACGCATGAGTGGGACCTGCTGACACCCCTATAACAAATCAAATTCACTCACAAACCTAGCAAGAAATACTTTATTTTTGGAGTCCTTCATGCGCAGAAGAGGAAAAAAATAATATATATGTCTGTGTGTGTGTGGGGGGGGGGGGGGTGGTTGTGTGTGTGTTTGTGTACACTGATCAGCCACAGACCGGTTAAGTGAATAACACTGATTATCTTGTTACAGCCCCATTTCAGTGAGTATGGGGCTGTGTAACCACAGACTGGTCAGAGGCCCCATGCTGACCCCTGCCCATCGCTGAAAGCTCCTACAATGGCCACTAGAGCATCAGAACTGGACCATGGATCAGTCACGCGTGCATGGTTTACGGCACCAGGATGCACTATGGGAAGAAGGTGTGTGTAGTAGTTACTGTCAAAATGATGTCCCTCAGTGAGCTCCACAAAATACATATCATTGCCTTAAAAGTGCAATGTACATAATGCAGTCATACTTACAGCTGAATAGCATGTGTATGTCCACATCCACGCTATTGGTATGTGTGCCCATGTGATCTGCGGGTGATATCACATCTGAGCTGGCAAGACATGGGGACATCGGGACGAGAGAGAGAGAGAGATGAGATGAAAAGAGAGAGAATGAAAGACACACAAAGCAGATACAGAGGGTTGACATTGGCTTGTCCTAACACTTCGCCAGACATGTGAAAGTGTGTGTGTGTGTGTGTGTGTGTGTCACGAAGAAAGCTGGTGTGTTTTCTGCTATATTATATATGCCATAGATTACTGACAACATGACGAAGCTTTTGCATACGTGTGTGTGTTTGTACGTGGATGACAGAGGGAGATTCATGCACATCGTTGAGTGCACACATTGGCAATGAATGTACATAAGAGCATAACCCTCAGCCAAAACTACACTCACCGCACACACACACACTCACACATATGCACACACACTGACAGTGACACAGAGAGAATTTTCGCTTGAATACACACCTGTCCTTTTGCTCTATGGTACACAGCACACAGCCTGACCACAGGCCATGCTGTGTGTGTGTGTGTGCGTGCATGTGTGTGCGTGCGTGCGTGTCAAAGAGTCTCCACAGTATTCATGTACACAGACAGCTCCTCGTAGGCCAAAAGTCCTGTACAGCAGGTTTACTCTCTTTCTGTCCCCCTGTTTTATTATTATTATTATTATTATTCTGTACTCTTCTTTTTCTTTCACACACTTTTGATTGCTCGCTCTCTGTTTTTATTCTTGCTTTCTCTCCCCAGGGTTCTCTGTCTTTTGACCCATAGGAGGAATAAATCTGCATGATTTTCCTTCAGAAATGTCCCCAGATGTAGTGTGTCAGTGTGTCAGTGAGTCAGATTGTGGCATGTCAGTGGGTGTCTCAGTGTTTGCATGTGGATACTTGTGTGTGTGCATGCATGAGTCAATGTGACTGTGTGTTTTAATAGAGAAAATAAAGGTGATAATGTGAATGAGGAATATTTGATGTACATTAATATTACATTACCGGAGCCATAACCTGGTTATTCAACACTTGATCTTTTTTTCACACCTACAGCACATATTTTACAGTTAATGTTTCAAAATAAAATACTAAATGAAATACTTATTTTAGATACCCTGTTAGCTGCAAAAGCAAAAAAAAAAAAAAAAAAGAAAAAGAAAAAAAGTGAAAAAAATAAATAAGAAAAAAGTAAAAGTACACTTGACACACACACAAACATAGCAGTCATCCCCAAAACTTTGCAAGTTTTTTGTTTTGTTCTGTTTTGTGAATATAATTTATTAATATTAAAGAAGTTCACTTTATATGAATATGTTTTTGTGGCAGTTCAGTAGACATACAACAAAAAACTACAGCATTTTCCTGTACAGGTGTTATTGTATTCTTCCAAACCCTGTATCTGTATAGTTTTGTAGTTTATAATCTGTTTTCCTCCTTTAACTATTTTAATATTATTTATTTATTAAATTTTTTTCTGTGCACAGACTCTTTGGCTGTAATGAGTGAGTGAAACCTTTATGATGTCTTCACAGTGGCTTCAGGTTTAAGTTGAGCAAGTGCAGAGAAATTGCATAAGCTGTCAGTCTCATCAAAGTCTGAATGCCTCAGGCTTCAACCTAAATTTTCAGGCCTGTTGGTAGAGCTGCCTGTGATGTATACAGTGCATGGAGCTGGTGGGAGAGTGCTGCTGTCAGGCAATGTGTAGGTCAGCTGTCAGAGGAAATTCCTCCAGTTTCTGAATCCTTGGCAGAATCTATGAATGGAATAGTTGTACAGGATTATAAATTCTGCCATTATAGCCCTAAAAAAGATGGAATTCAGGCCAATGACACTGTATCAAATTTGTGAAATACTCCAGCCATTTGTGTCACAGGTCTACACAGGCTTGACACTAGACTCCTGTTTGTGGTTGGATTTAGGCAACAAAAGCACTTTGGTTAATGTTGAGGAAAGATGGTGGTTCAAGTCACTGTGAACTTTTTCTGCAGTAAACCAGACCAGGATGGCAGTGCTTTAACACAACCATCCTTGAGTTTAATGTGAATTGTCGGATAAATTAACATTTCCTCAATATGTTATTAGACAGTGTAATCTGTTGGGCTCAAAACATGCAAAAGTTGCTGTTGCAATTTAGTAATTTCAAGAGTCATGCTTGGATTTGTGCAGTTATGTTTTTAAGACAACCACAGCAGGCACAAGCTGTTTCTGTTGTCTGATTCATGCGTTATTGTCAGTCAGTTCTTGTTCATAGTTTGGACGTTTTATGTGCCAGTATAGAGATGACAGAAAATTAAAGAAAGAGAGATGCAACAAACTGGCTGGGCTGGACCCCATCCATGGACTTTCAGTTCTCACAGGAGGTAACTCCACCTTGAACACATCCTAGGCAGATTGCATCTCGAAGCTGGCAGTCTGAGAAACTGAGAAACATACTAACACGTTGTTTGTTTAATTTGTTGAGAATAAGAAAAAAAGAATGCAAGCCTAGTCAGTGATGGTTGAATATGTGACCTGATCTTCATCTAAGTTTCACTGATGAACAAAAACAATGTATTTCAACTCATTTAATAACACAGAAATCATTGTGTTTTTTTTGTCCATATTCTAGTGAACAGCAAATGACGACCAACTAAAGCTAACTGGAATCGGGAGTTAACAAACCTCAAGTTCTATGGAAGCAAATCACTGCCAAAATAATTTGAATTTTACTGAAAGCCACATTTTGAAATGTAATCACAACTGAACACTTGGTGTTGAAATTTAAATACCACTGAATTTATTGAACTGAAATATTTGACTTTGAAAACACCATTCTGAATTTATGTGGTCTGATTTTCACTTTGTGAAACACTCATGTTCAAGTTAAGTTACAAATGTTTTACAGTGTCACAATATACAATATTTAAGTATAGAAAATTACGTGAAAATGACAAATTATGCTATCAATCAATGTTATGAAGTCTAAAATTTATTAAACTATTACTTTTGAGTATTTCATAACATGTTCAATCTTTAAGTTTCATGGGGCGGCTGCAGTTCCAGCTCCATTTACATTTCCTGCCACATAACCCTGTGCAGATATAATCTTTATAATGCACCAAACCTTGTACCTTTTACTTTGTTTTTGGGTTTGTTTGGCCCAACCACACACTTTACAATGATCACTAAACAAATGCTCAGCTGTCCACTGAAGGCAAAATGCGACAAAGACCTTTTTGCTTGTATTTTATTTAACACAAACTTAACAGCTGAATGCACCATAAATTCCACACCAGTGTCCTGATTGTCCCCCTGGAATTTTAAGGTTTAGTCCTGAGTCTCCTCATCCTTAGATAGACACATACACTATTTCATTATGTTTGGTCATTTCCCCAAAAAATAACACACACACAATTTATTCCTTGTTGGAGAGTTAAAAAGTTATGTAGTTATAATACTCTTCTGAAATTTTGAATCAGTAATTTCATACATGACTCACTTAATGATATTTCTGTAAAGCCTCCAAAAAAGGCTGTTATAGTCTCTTTTCCTCTAGAGTCGTTGTCTGCCAGTGGAGAAGAATCCCCTCTCTCTAGTAAAAACAGAATACTTCCACACTTACACCGCCAACTTTCTTTATTAGGCAAGGAAAACTTTTAAACATTCAGGCTAAATTAACTGTGCCAACTGACACTGGCATTTATTTGCAAAATTTACTGAAGATTAAATATATTGTTTTACTTAAAACACTGCCAGCTATAGCTCACATATTAACAGTAATATAAATACAATGCTCACCTGTCACTCCTTTGAGCTGACAAGTTCTCATCACAATTACTCATAAGGGAAATGTGCTATAATCTATGCAGCATAATGCTTTTCTTGGAGAGAGACTAAATCAGAGCATAAAAATCACATGTTCAATCATAACAAACTTAAGAAATCATTTGAGTTTTCAGTTATAAATTGGTGGCTCTAAAACCTGATTGTTTGTGACTATGCATGTATGCTGTATTTGCAAAGCTGTTGATCTGCCCTTGGGCAAGGCAGTGACCCACAACCCAACAGCTACAGGGGCATCTGTCTCTCGTGTGTGTATATATATATATATATATATATAGAGAGAGAGAGAGAGAGAGAGAGAGATAGATAGTTTTTCATATTTTCTTCTTTAAGTCGTGATATACATATCAATTTTATATCATGTTGTGTGCGTGCGTGTGTGTGTGTGTGCGTGTAAACTGTCAGACTGAAAGCCAGAAAAAAAACCCTCATTAACCGGATGTCTTACAATGTACTCGTGCTGCTCTCGCCCCTTTGCCGTCACCTGTCACAGTCAGGGCATACAGTTCAAAGTCACGGATGACCCCACCCCCACAACAATCACCCGTACCGATCATTGATGTACACACACACACACACACACACACACACACACACACACACAGTCACTCCGCACACGCACAGTCACTCACGCGCCGGCACACCGGTGAGACGTCAGTTGGACGGCAGAAGTTCCCCAGCATTCCGTTTCTGCCCTTGTATCATCTTTTAGCGGGGAAATAAGCTCGCGCCGGCTCACACTCGCAGAGGGCAGCAATAACAGAGGACAGTCTTATTTCTCTGTTTTACCGGAGCGCACTCTTTCTCTCCTTCCTCTCTCTCTCTTGGTCTCTCTTCCCGTTTCTGTGTAGCAGGCTGTTTTACTGTAGCTGTCGCGTGCGCCGGGCGGCCGGAGCGACGCGAGAAAAGAACAGAGAGCAAAGGGTAAAAGGTGGTCCACCACCTGAGTGACTGCTTTTATAAAAAGAACGGGACAGTCTGGACGAAAAACTCCAGCTGGCTGGCTCCATAACTGCATTGTGTAGTTTCCCGCTACAGGGGTGGGAGAATCCACCATTCAGTCTGTCTTCTTAGTCCTTGCCTCATTTCCACGTGTGCGTTGTTCTGACAACCCTTTTTCCCACTATATACCAGCGTCTCTGCTTTACACCACCAATTTACAGTCTCATCCTCCACGGGAAAAAAAAAAGGATAAAATACTTTTGTCTGTTTGAATTAAGCTCATTGGGAATAAACCGGTTAGAAGCGTGAGTAAGTGAGGACGGTGCATCAACGCGGTGTTGTGAATCTTTCCTAGTTTCTGGTTTTGTTTTCTTCCTAATTTTCATTATAAAGATTGAGTCGACGTCAAAACTGGCGAAGTTTTTGGCGCGGGCATCGAACTCAACCAGCTGTAGAGGTGGCCGTGAGTGGAGGAGGACCCCGCGCAGGACGAACAGGTGGACAGCCCTCACAGCACTACACGGTTGCCCTCACCCCACCACCGCCACCACACACCCCCACAACCCATTAAAGAAAAGTACACAACAAATGAAGGGGGAATTCTTCGTGAAACAGGACACACACGGCTTCTGAGTGTTAACTGCCTGCGGCCCCACCATTCCGTAGTAGGTGCCGCCGCCTGCCGTAACTCGACTCGCAACATATAAAACGTCTCTAACGGCGCTTCAATTTGCTTTCCAACACAAACAAGCAAACGCCGCCCGGTACCATCCAACTGTAACTTTTCCTGAACCATGTATTCGGCCCCATCTCGTGGATGGACAAACGGAACTGAATAACAGCAAAACCTGCGAAAGGTTCATTTTGTATTTTAAAGGTTTAGCGCGCCTGTGGTGTGCTAACTCCTCAAAACGACGACCTCTGTTAAGAACCAGCGAATCTATATTCTACGCTCGTTGTCGGTAAGTCAGGTTCGTCTCCTGTCTTTTCATGGATGTACAGCATTCTCCGCGTCGGCTATGGAAACTGTGATTTACCACAGCTATAATATTCTTCTTAATCCGTCTTCATTGAGACATTGCCCACATAATCAACAACTAATGTCACCAGTGGCTTTGTTATTTCAGAGGATGTGAAGAAATTAAAGTCAAATTATAGGAGGAGCAGCACAGATGGGCTGAAACCGAAATAAAATCAAATAGCCCTCAACTCAAATTCCTTGGTCTGATATATATAAACTGATTTTGAGTGGAAGAAATCCTCCTGCGTATCTGCATGCTCGGAAGACTTTCTCACGTGCATGTTTCAAATTTAGAAGCTCGTTGCCACAATTCTGTTCAAATCAATTCATTTCCCTGTACCACTGAAAGATGTATGTTTATAGTTTCTAAATATTTTATTAATTTGGGTGAAACCTTCTTTTATTGTTACTGTCATTCTCTGATACGGCCTGAGCTGTGTGGTTCCTTGTGATTAGATAACACCTGATGTTAACCTTTCTCCTCAGTGTTCCTGCACATATAGAAACCACTGGCATCTCATATGACAGTTATTATTGTCAGAACAGTTTTAATCTTTGTTCTGTTATTGATTACAGATAAGATCTGGCTAGTCTGGTAAAATTTAAGGAATGAAAACACCGTGAGGCATGCTGTGCTTGTATGTGAAAGAGAGTGAGTGAGTGAATCAGGCTGAGTGGTGAAGGTAAAAGCAAAGTAATGCAGGCTGTTGCAAAATGTTTGTAACCACAGGAATTTTCGTGCAGAACCATTTTAGCAGGTAGGCGCTGAGTGGCTTTCTCTTCAAGAAACTCCATGATAGCTACTCACAACTCCTGTACACGCCATGGTGCCCTCATATAAAGCGTACAATAGGTTGTTGTGCACTCTGGGTGTGCACTCCTTTATATTACAGGGCTATTTATAGACTTCCCACATGACCTCATACTAATGAGGTATACCTGTTCTGTCCTTTCCTTTCTTCTCTGTGGTTTTGAAAATAAAGGCCACATGTCTATGGTCTCTTGGCTGGCACTAGATGAGCAAATTACCAAACAGTATCTTTGTCCTATCTAGTCATTACACTTTGAATGAATATTAAAGTTAGCAATGCCTTAACTGA